>PUQB01000115.1:0-290000 GCA_003024785.1 Selaginella tamariscina | reverse complement strand
AACTTAACATATCTACATTTAATTTAACATTATTAAGTCAAGTTATAATAAATATTTTTAAATAATTTTCAGTTTGTAATAAAAATTTATTTTCAATTTGTAATAAATATTTTTAACCATTTTAAAATATATTTATAGTTTATGATTTAAATAATGTCTAGATTAACAATAAACTCATAGGTTAAGGATAACATGCATCCTTAATTTTTATTAACATTTAAAGTGATTTTACTTATTATAAAAAATATAAATATGGTGAGATGAAATTATATACATATTACTTGTATATAGGTACATTCTATAGATAATTAAATTTTATATATGTTTAAACAAGTAAAACTTCATGAAAAATATTACATATACATATGCATGTGTGTTAACATGTATTTGCATTTCATATTTTTATTTATTTAATAAAAGAAATGCAGAATATATTTTATTTCTAGTATACATCTTTTTTCATATTTCACGTTTATCTTTAACACATGATATTTATTGTGGTAAAACAAAAAATAATTTAAAAAAAAACATAAATTAACAATTTCCAAACTATTATCCAAGCAGAGTGCCAGCACCAGGATTCTATGGAAAACGAATGTACATTGATGCCTTGGGGAATGAGGAGATTGTTGTTGTTTTCTTTGTGGACATACCTAGCTGACCTAGCTTGAGTTCTTTCAACTGCTCTTGACCTGAGTTCAAGCCAGCTTGGCTAGGGGTTGCACAAAGCCCAACAAACCTACTGCCAGGCTTTGGGCTACCCCATGAGCTTGGCCAATGCTGGCCGACTCAAGCTAGCCTAGCCAAGAACAGTAGAAAGCTCGACAACAATTGCTGCCAGCCCATGAGCTCGACTAGTATTGGCCGAGCTCAAGCCAACCTAGCCAGGAGTGATAGAAAGCTCGGTAGCAATTGCTATTGGGCTTTGGGCCACCCCATGAGCTCGGCCAATGCTAGCCGAGCTCAAGCTAGCCAACTAGGGTCGATAGAAAGCTCGATAATAGTTGCTGCAGGCTTTGGCTGGCCCATGAGCTTAGCTAGCATTGGCCGAGCTTAAGCTAGCCAGCTAGGGTGGGCAGAAAGCCCGACAGCAGTTGCTGCCGGGCTTTCAGCCAGCCATGAGCTCCGCCAGTATGGTTGAGCTCAAGCCAGTCCAGCTAGGGTCTGCAGAAAGCCCGGTAGCAGTTGCTGTCGGGCTTTCGACCGGCCATGAGCTCAACCAATATTGGTTGAGCTCGTGCCACGGCTAAAGCAGTTGCTACCAAGATTTGGGCCGCCCCTTGAGCTCGAATAGAGTTGGTGAACCAATAGTTGCTATGGGGCTTTGGGCCGCCTCCTGGATGCAAATGAATGCAAGAAAAGAGAAAAGAGAGGATAGTGATCTACTTGTTCTTTTGCCATTCTCTCTCGATTTCTCTCGGGAGAAACTTATAGAAATTAGGGCAAAATGAGAATATATTAAGAATAATGAGAATACTTTAAAAAATTCATCTGTATTATTTTTTTACTTTTAATTTATATGTCAAAATAAAAAAAAAAATATATAATAATATTTTCTTACATATAAAAATACACATTAAGTATGAAAAAATTTATTTTTTATTTTATTTTAAAAAGGTTGTGAAAAAGGTGGTGAGCTTGTGGGTCGTTAAGGGTGGCTAAGGGACCTCCACTTCCCTTAAATTTTCTTTGTAATTTTGCATTAAATTGAGTTAAGTTAAGGGAAGATTGTAAATCACTGCCCTTAGTGGTCAAATCCTTAAAAAATCTTAAGTAAGTGGTTTCTTAAGTTAAGGATTAGTGCGATTAGTAGTCAAAAGTTAAGTAAGTGGTTACTCAACTTAAGGGCGAGTACAAATCCATTTTCCCTTACTTAAGCCCACTTAAGTTAAGTTAAGTGGTGCAAAATGACCTTGTAAAAAAAACTAAAGGGAAATCTTACAAAATAATACTTTCACAAAGATATAAATAAATAACTTGTTTTATATTTTATAACTCTTAGTTACAATGGATGCACCTATGTGAAACCCTTTGTTGACTTAATTAATCGAACCATCCTAGGGCACCAATGATGTTGAATGCAACTTAATTTAGGTGAGTTTTGTCTTCTATAAACTAATTTAAGCGCCAAAGAGGACAATGCACTATTTATATGTTAAAAAACATAATAAGAAGTAATTTATTTTTACATTTCTTGAGATTATTGAGAGGTCTATCTAATTGAATATAATGTTATCAACAACCTTAATAGTTGTCTATTTGATAAGGCTAGTGACCTTCATAAATTTTCCTTGGTTGACTTCTTAGATATCCGCTTGGGTCTTCTACATGTGTATCCTGGAGTTCTTTCTTGATTGGTCAATATCACTAGGAGCTTTCTTCTTTTGTTTTTGATTGGGGATGGAGGGTGTCTTTTCACTTGTCTCAACCTATAACTTCATTTCCTTATGAATATCCAAAGGTCTTTTCCTCGGGTCAAGCAATGAATGTGATTTTTGATTTTCTTTCCGTTTTTTGACTTAGTTTATATCAACTTTGTGTTTTTCAACTTTTGATTCAAAGCATCTTCATTGCTCGTTTCTTTTTCATCCTCGTCGTTGCTCTTCACAATTTTCTCTGGTTCTTTAAGATCATTATCTAGAACATTTATTATTGTTGCTTTCACTTAATAAAGCATCTTATTATCGAAATCATTATCCACAATGTGCTTGCCATATTTTACAATTGATGCGACAAGACCTCATATCCCTATAAGAAATTATAATAAAATCACCTGGCTTTATGATTAAATTCATGAGGGCTTTTGATTTTTTAATGCCTCATCTCATGTTAAATCTCAATTAAGTGCTTTTAATAATTATCATAAATGAAAAGTTACATGTAAAAACACAATGTTCTAGTGTATTACAGTTTATCCACAATGGTGCTCGAATGTAGTTTAAGTGCATTTCATTTAATTTCTCTGGCTTTCCTCCTTACAAGCACCAACAATGCCAAATTCATAATTTGGTTGAGCAAAATAAAATATTAAAATATGGTAAAGCATAAAAAAAAAACGAAAGAATGCTTAATGAAATGTTGATAAAACAAAAGATGCTTTGACATTCATTGTCAAGCCTCAATAGTCCTTAGTGCGAGGACATGTCAAGAGTCCCATTTATTAAACTTTGTACATGGCACATTCTATCCTTGGCACTGAGGATGGAAAATGCTAAGTGAGGGATTTGGTATATGGGAATCTCAACAAATCTAAAAAAAAGGCATGAGAGGACACACGCACATTATAATGATATATTTTTTTATTTAAAAAACTACAACATACCTTAATACCTTTGTTGAATCTCCAACTTATTCTATCTACGTTAAGCAAATAAACCTATAGTAGCATGAACTTTAGTTGAGCCAAGAGCTCATCATTTCATGTTCTAAATATGACAAAGACATATAACTAAAACCTATCAAATAATGTAAAAAAAAGACTCTTCTCACAATCGAAATGCTTATTATTAAATTTTAAAGATCAAGATTGTCATTTACCCTTCTTGATAGACTTGTTAAAATCATCAACTATGAGTTAATACACCGCAGTGCATTAACTTGTTATGATGTAAGGGTGGATGCACCATGCTCATGACTTGGTTTGTTTGCCTCATTAAAGTGTTGGAATTTGACAAAGGCTATGGGATTTTAATCAACATTCTTAAATCTGAAAGTAAAAATGGAGGCTCTAAGGACTATAATGTCACTTGACAACAATTTGAAAGCACCAGGCTCCTCTTCGGATTCCTGATTAAAAAATGAGAAAAAGCTTGTCATCAATATGTTATTTTTTGTTAATCTAGTGCATCATTGTTTAGGTGTTGGGCATTACCAATTGCAAGTCTTTGGCCTTGGTTGACTTCCTTTTATACCTGAGGGAGATGCATACCATTTCATATTTCCTTCATACCTCCGAATTAAAGCATGGTAGACGGTCATGCTTTCTATAATTATTTAAAATGCATTCATTTGATATACAACCATGACTTGAAGCTTGTTCGTATGGTTGAAATTCTTTTGACACTGTGTTCATTTCTCCAAACCAAGATTCATGTTTCTTACTTTAACCATTGAAGTTAATAACTTTTTCCATAAAATCAAACATGTTCAATTATGAAGAAGTTAATTCTCCATTATCGTCATTTAGTGGTTGACATGTCTTACTTAATGTTGCATTGAGGATGGTCAATATCATTTTGTGACCACTTTAATATAACATCGATAATGTGCATTAACCATGCTTGGCACCGAGGATGGTGATGGTGTATTCTATTAATGCTATTGTAAACACAAACACATGTGATCTATCCTTGGCAATAAGAATGATTAATCTAGGTGCCAAGGACAATCACATATGTTTCATGTCTACAATAGCATCCTTCAAAACATGCATTAGCAATCCTCCGCACTAAGGACATACACAATTATCCATCATTAATCATCCTTGGTGTCAAAATAATCAAGATCATTTTGTAACCACCTTATCATAATCCCCACCACCATCCTTAACATTGAGGACAATCCCTAGTGTTTTCACTATCACTAGAGCATACACCAATAACCATTAATAACCATTCTTAGTCCCAAGGATGGTTCATGGCTGCTTTTCACAACTCCATATCGTAATTTGTCCATCCTCATGGTCACTAGTGATTTCATTACCATCCTAGTGTACCCGTTATGACTAAAAGCCAACACTTCACTTCATAACTCATTTCAATTTGTAATCTTTTATTCGCTTTATGTGATCATGGTCTACATAGCTTTTCTTATGTTTTCTTTTCTTTAAAACATGTTTCAATTATGGTAAAGAAAAGTGTGAGATTTCCATTTCACATTAGCTCATGTCCATGTTGAGGTAGAAGCAAAAACAACAAGTTTTTACATTGTTGGTATAGTTTGAAAGAACATCGGTATCGAAGTAAGGATGGTTAATGCATCTTATTTGGTACCAAGGATGACATTGCACTAAGGCTAGTTAATGTTGGTAATGATGTATGCCTTGGTAGTCATGGAAACGCCAGTGACCATCCTCAATGTCATAGTTACTATGACTCAACCCTTTACTTTGGGGTTTGACTGTTGTTACCTACCGAGTTGTGTGACGAACCCTAGATGTAGTAGGAAACAGGCCCACTTAGTGCACTTGGGTATCTGGTGATGGTCCGGCCGGGTGTCATTAGGTATTTGCAGGAAACTCTAGGTGAAGCTAGAACTTACCTTCTAGAAACTCTCCCCCGTTTGCCCGCATTTTGACGTAGGGTTTTTCCATAAAGTATAGCTTGTCAAAAGGGTTAGGGACACCCCAAGGGTTGACCTAACCCTAGGGTTGCCCTAACCCCACGCCCTAATACCCCCCCCTAGGGGTTAGGTTTAGGGTTAGGTTAGGACAACCATTTTCTCTAAGGGCTGGCATTTCCGTGCCAGCCCACTTACTCATTTAGGTAAACAGGGGGGGGGGGTCCGTCACATAAATAAGGTAGAGTATATGTAGTGAGGCTTCCTGGGTTCAAAAGAGAGCTCGTTAACCTCCTACCGGTGCAAGCTAAGCTTGTGTCGTCAAGGTGCAACCCTCTGTTGTGCCGCCCAAACTTCCACACGACAGGGGTACAACCCACCCTAGGGTTAGACTATCCTTATCGTTGGCAGGATCTTGCCTTTGAGACAAGGGCACGTCACTTCCAAGGAGTTAGCCAGATTCCTTGGTCCGAAAACCTGCTCGCAAGCTCAAAGGTATTGCCCGAGTTCACGTTCCGCAGAACTAGTGGTTGAGGCCTTGCTCCGGCCGCCTCAACCACGCCAAGCTAGGAACAACACCTATAACTCGGCTAGTCCGTGCATCCTGATTCACAAGGTGAGTCTCGTTGTGGACTTGGTCAGTTAGGGTTTAGTTCCTAAGGTTGGGTTCCTAATACGGGTTACTTTACCAGATTCCGTGGGGTTTCCAGAGAGGGGATTCCAGGGTTGGCACCTGGCAAGCCGCCTTTGTGGCACCAGGTAAAAACTCTGACAATTGGTATCGGAGCAAGTTCTCTGCGGTCAGTAGGACTACCTTAAGTCATAGAGTGTTTCAATGTTTAGATAACTCTAAATTCTTGATCTACTCTATCGCTTTGGTTAACATGTCTGTATTCTGCGCAGAGAGTTTGATCCTGTGAGTTGTCAAACTTCGGAGAACACTTGCTCAGTGAGTCGGCGTGAGATTCTAGGTATGTCCGAAAGTCTTATGCTAGTTCAAGCTGATGTGTGTGGGTGTACAACCTGTGCAGGGTGTTTCCAACTTAACATTGGGAATATTCCGAGCATATTCTCCGAGTGTTGAAACTAGGGTTCAATACGATGAGCAAAAGAAAGCAACCAGAGCCTGAGGCAGAGAGGGCTGTCGCAGAGGCTCAAAATGAGGAGATGGATGAAGCTGATCCAGGTCGACCCCCTAGGGTTAGGCAGCGACCTGGTTGGCGAAATAATGATGGATGCCCTAAACGAACTTCGAGGGGATGTTTGGGTTGAATGACGAATCGATAATGTTGCCGTTCGGATTCCAACGAATACGGCAGTGCCAGACGTTCCGCAACCAGACACACGGAAAAAGAAGAAGAAGCATGACTCAGAGTCAGGTTCCTCTGAATCAGATTCTTCGACGGAAGTAGTGGTGGAGGTCCCAGTAAATTCAAACCGGTAAAGCCTTCGAATTTCATGGGTTCAAAGGATTACAAGGTTTTGGATGACTGGTTGTATGATATGGAAAGCTATTTCGAGGCTGCTTCCGTGAGAAAGACAGAAAAGGTTGCATGTGCCAAGCAGTTTCTTAAAGAAGAAGCTAAGACTTGGTGGCGAATTGTTGAAGGTGAACGTGGATACCGAAACAGCTGGAAGCACATGAAAAAGGAGATCAAAAAGCAGTATATGCCGGATGATCTCGGTTTGCGATTGCGTGCTGACCTGGCACTTTGTCAACAGGGTGTTCGGGGAAGTCCAATGGACCACGTTTATCGATTCGAAAGTGTACGGCGATTGGTGCCAAATATGAGCGATGATGAAGCTCGAAGTTGCTTCATGGCTAGCTTGAATGAGAAAACGCGAAGGGAGATCTTAAGGTACAAGCCCACAAGCTATCGGGAATGTCAAGAGGCAGCTCAAAAGGTTGCTTATGGCATGTCGTTAGAAGACTTGTACAAAGGGGAGGAAGCAAAACCTAAATCGAGGAGGTTTCTCCAAAGTCTGGGTTAGAAGGTTTGATGGAAGACCAACTCAGTCACCATCAACGAAGTGCAAGTCCCTTTGTCGGTAGTTCAAGTTTTCGGACACATCAAGACCCACCGGATTTCGGAAACCATTGGCGTTACCACCTCAGCAGCCAAAGGATCGGCTCCAAAGTCTGCTCCCCCGCGTTCCGCAGGCGGGGTCAATGTTATAATTGTAACAAGCCTGGTCATTTTGCTAAAGAGTGTCCGGCACCCTCACAACAATCAGGACATTTCAAGGCGATGGTAGAAGAGGAAGTTGCTGAACCAGAAACGCTTGAAGATCCGGAAGATGAGTCAGAAGAGGTAATGTTGTGCCAGACACAACCTGCCTTATTCGCTATTCAAGACAAAACTGACCCTTTGCTATATTTGACAGGAAGGATACGAGGGGACCGAGTCCGAATGATGATCGATACTGGAGCAACATACAACTTCATATCGACTAGTCTAGCTCGTCGATTGAATTTGGATGTAATAAAGATGTGTGAAATAAAGATCAATTTTGGCAAAGGTTCTCAAAATACTAATAATATAGCAAGGGCAGTTCCTGTCCAAATCAAAGATTGGAAGGCTAAGCTAGACTTAGTTGTCTTGAATATGACGGGGTTTGACTTTGTTCTGGGTATGGAATGGTTCCATAAACATGTAATCGAAATGAGGGGTTCCGGAGATAATCGAATCACGCTTGCAGCAGATAAAGAAGCCATTAGAAAAACGACGCTCAGAATGGAAACGCTAACTGATAAGGATTGGAATCCTATGTTCCTTACCTTGACTCAGTTGCGTAAAGCAGTTAGACATCGGGAACGTGTGTTTCTTGCAATGGTTTTGGATACTGGTGAAGTCAAAATAGGAGATGGTCAAGAACTGTTCCGAACCTATTTTGGAAGTCTTGAACATGTTTAGGATGTGTTACCGGAAGATTTGCCGCCTGAGTTACCTCCACGTCGAGCTGTGGACCACAGAATAGATTTTGCCGGGTTCGTCTCCACCGGCAAGAGCCCCATATCGGTTAAATCCTCAAGAGTTGTGAATTGAAGAGACAGCTGACAGAATTGTTGGTCGAGGACACATTCGACCTAGTCGATCACCATATGGTGCACCGATCTTGTTTGTAATGAAAAAGGATGGTACGATGCGAATGTGTGTGGACTATCGAGCACTGAACGCGATAACTATCAAAAATAAGTATCCTCTTCCACGAGTGGACGACTTATTTGATAGCTATGAAAAGCAAAGTATTTTTCAAGAATAGACTTGAGATCGGGTACCATCAGATTCGGGTAGCAGAGAATGACATTGAGAAGACCGCTTTTCGAACGCGTTATGGATCATTTGAGTTTCTAGTCTTGCCATTCGGGTTGTGCAATGCTCCAGCAACTTTTTGCACAATGATGGATGATGTGTTTAGAGACTATCTAGACGAGTTCGTAGTGGTGTATATTGATGACATTCTGATTTTCAGTTCGACAATTGAAGAACATGTGGAACACTTAGAAAAAGTGTTTCAGAGGTTGAGAGAGAACCAGTTGTATGCTAAAGAAAGCAAGTGCGCATTTGGTCAAACCAAGATAGATTTCTTGGGACACTTGATCTCAGGTGGGGAGGTTGCCATGGACCCAAAGAAAATTCAAGCTATTACTGAGTGGATGACTTAAAAGACGTGCATGAAGTTAGATCATTTCTTGGTCTGACAGGGTATTACCGAAGATTCATAAAGGGTTACTCGGAGAATAGCGGCCCCATTGACAGATCTTACGAAAAACATTCCATGGCATTGGACTCCAGAGTGCCAACGTGCATTCGTCAAACTCAAAGAGGCTATCTCTTCTGAGCCAGTTTTGCAGTTGCCCATCTTTGAAGATCCCTTTGAAGTAGAATGTGACGCTTCCGACTTTGCAATTGGTGGTGTATTGCAACAGAAAGGACATCCAGTGTCCTTTTTCTCGAAAAGTTAGATGCCGCGCAAACTCGATGGCCTACTCACGAAAAGGAGATGTATGCTATTGTTGCTTCCTTGGAGTATTGGCGTCATTATCTTCCAAGTCATGGCACTGTGGTTTGGACAGATAGTGTAACTCTAAGGTATTTTGAAACGCAGCCGAAGCTATCACCAAAGTATGCTAGATGGCAGCAGAAGTTGGCACGATTTCAGCCTGAAATCAGACATAAGGCGGGAAAGGACAATGTGGTAGCTGATGCACTCAGTAGAAAGGGTCATCTTCGTATTATGTCAGCACCCGTGTCAACTTTGGTGGATGAATTTGTGACGGCGTATCCTCAGGACAAGTTTGCCAAGGAAGCTTTGAGCCTGGTGGCAAAGAGGAAACAAGTTCATCAATTACGAAGAGATGGTAATATTCCAGCAGGAATAGAAAGTCGAATGGATGCACTCAAACAGGCCATTTTGCAGTACGAGATGGAGTTCTTTATTATAAAGAAAAGAGACTCTATGTTCCAGAAGGGACATGGAGGGAGAGGCTATTAAGAGAGCATCACGACGTTCCTTTGGCAGGGCATGGTGGAAGGCACAAGACGTTGGCTTTGTTGAAACAGGGATTCTATTGGCCGGGTATGATAGACGATGTTGCCAAGTATGTCAAGACATGCCCCACATGTCAACAAGTGAAAAGTCGTTCGCAAAAACGAGCTGGGAAGTTACAATGTATACCGATTCCAGAGCGGCCATTTCAAAGTGTTACTTTGGACTTTATCATGGGATTGCCAAAATCTTGTGGTTTCAATGCTCTTATGGTGGTGGTCGATCGATTTTCAAAGGTTGCTCATTTCATTCCAACTGTAGAGACAGTGAATGCAAAACAAGCAGCAAAGTTGTTCTTCCACGAAGTCGTAAGAGTGCGAGGGCTACCGGAAACGATGATCTCAGATCGGGATCCTCGATTTACTGGCAAGTTTTGGGGAACGTTGTTCAAGCAATTTGGGACGATGCTGAGGTTTAGTACGGCTTATCATCCACAAACGGATGGTCAGACGGAGAGGGTAAACCGACAAGTCGAGGACTATCTCAGATGCTATGTTCAAGGTGATCAACTTGATTGGGCTGAACACTTGGATATGGCTGAGATATGTTACAATAACTCGACACACACTGCAATCGGATGTAGCCCGATGGAAGTGTTAACTGGGAATAAGGGTGGTATTCCTCAGAGTATGGTGTTACCGAAAGACGATAGCAATCGAGTTCCATCTGTAGCAGAGTTCACGGACAATTGTATCGAACATGGGAAGCTGCTCGTCAAGCGATGGCTGCAGCACAGGAAAGGTATCGTCAGCAGTACGATAAACATCGACGGGATGTAGAGTATCAGGTTTGGGGATATGGTATTGTTGAGTACCAAAAAACCTGAGGGTTCCAACGACTCTTTCGAGGAAGTTTCTATCGCACTACATAGGTCCATACAAGGTGGTGAAGCAAGTAGGGAAAGTGGCTTATGGGTTAGATCTTCCTCCAGAGTTGGAAGGAATACACAATGTGTTTCATGTCAGTTTACTCGAGCCATTCCACAAGGATGAGAAACATCCGGATAGATATCGTAGTTTACGTCCGCCGCCAGAATTAGTTGGTGAGGAAAAAGAATTCGAAGTTGAGGCGATATTAAAGGGGAGGAACATTCATGGACGACGAAAACGTAAACGTGAATATCTTGTTAAGTGGAAAGGTTACCCGGCATGCGAGTCGACATGGGAACCATTGGAGAATCTGCAGAACGCGATGGAGGTAGTGAATGAGTTTGAGGCGAGGTCTCAAACTGTTGGTAATGATGATCAGAAATAAAGTGAACCTTTATTTCTTATTAACCAAGGGGCCGGCAACAACACTAACTAGAGGCCTCCAATATAAATTCTAGTTACGTAAAGAAATTAACCACTGTGTTGTGTGCGTCGGGTGACAGACTTTGCAGACGTGCAAAAGGTCTCCAGGTGACTTCATGTCGCAGGTGGTGCCTCCGGCAGCTGGGTCTACGACTCGGTGAACGACGGTTCTGAAGTACTTGGCTTCGCGTAATGCAAGGGGGGTAATAAAACTTGTGAACTTTTGGCTGACTCCGCATAGAGTGATATGTTAGTTTTGGTTAGTTTTCTCTAACATTATCTAGTCTTGGAGTTAGACGTCAACGAGGACGTTGACATTTTCAAAGGCGGGGAGTGTGTCATAGTTTTTACTATGACTCAACCCTTTACTTTGGGGTTTGACTGTTGTTACCTACCGAGTTGTGTGACGAACCCTAGATGTAGTAGGAAACAGGCCCACTTAGTGCACTTGGGTATCTGGTGATGGTCCGGCCGGGTGTCATTAGGTATTTGCAGGAAACTCTAGGTGAAGCTAGAACTTACCTTCTAGAAACTCTCCCCCATTTTGACGTTCGTAGGTTTTTCCATAAAGTATAGCTTGTCAAAAGGGTTAGGGACACCCCAGGGTTGACCTAACCCTAGGGTTGCCCTAACCCCACGCCCTAATACCCCCCCCTAGGGGTTAGGTTTAGGGTTAGGTTAGGACAACCATTTTCTCTAAGGGCTGGCATTTCCGTGCCAGCCCACTTACTCATTTAGGTAAACAGGGGGGGGGGGGTCCGTCACATAAATAAGGTAGAGTATATGTAGTGAGGCTTCCTGGGTTCAAAAGAGAGCTCGTTAACCTCCTACCGGTGCAAGCTAAGCTTGTGTCGTCAAGGTGCAACCCTCTGTTGTGGCCCAAACTTCCACACGACAGGGGTACAACCCACCCTAGGGTTAGACTATCCTTATCGTTGGCAGGATCTTGCCTTTGAGACAAGGGCACGTCACTTCCAAGGAGTTAGCCAGATTCCTTGGTCCGAAAACCTGCTCGCAAGCTCAAAGGTATTGCCCGAGTTCACGTTCCGCAGAACTAGTGGTTGAGGCCTTGCTCCGGCCGCCTCAACCACGCCAAGCTAGGAACAACACCTATAACTCGGCTAGTCCGTGCATCCTGATTCACAAGGTGAGTCTCGTTCGTGGACTTGGTCAGTTAGGGTTTAGTTCCTAAGGGTTGGGTTCCTAATACGGGTTACTTTACCAGATTCCGTGGGGTTTCCAGAGAGGGGATTCCAGGGTTGGCACCTGGCAAGCCGCCTTTGTGGCACCAGGTAAAAACTTTGACACTCAATCTCAAGAATGGTCAATGTATGTTATGGGAAGTATGGAACGCTATTAGGAAAAGGCAGTGATAATCCTTGGCATTGAGGATGAGTAATGTAAGTTATGAATGTATGTTTGAATGGCCAAGAAAAGATTAACTATCATCCTCGATGTTGAGGATGCATATATAAATAAACAGATTACCTAGCCGAATCACATGAACACTTCCTCCAATACAACAACACTTCCTCTAATACCAAAACCTAAACAATGAAACCTAAACCCCATCAGGTTAATTTATGGTAGTGTATCATGGCAAAATGCATATTGATAAACATTGTCAAAGGAAAATCACTTAAGGACTCATGTGTTTAGAACTTGATGTCTTTAGTGATGGTGCATCATAATAGTTCTTATTAATGATCACACACATAAAAAAAAAAAAAACAAAGGGGGAGGGGGAGCATGATATGAAACTTATAACACAAAAATCATTAATTATTTATGTTTCTATATTATCATCATAAGAAGATAAAAAAACATAATAATCTCGCCACACCTATATTAAAGAAAGAAACGAAAAAAAGAAGAAGCTTGAGACTTGATATATATATCTTTAAACTCTTAGGCCTTGATTTCTTATATACTCAAAATAATATAAAAAATACATGTACTATAGGGTAGGGTGTAAGAGAGAATATAAAATGGGAGTTAAATAAGAATAATGGTAGTGGATTATAGAAAAAGGTGGGCTTGACCCTTAAATGGTGGGGTTATTAAAAAAGGTGGACTTGACCCATAAATGGTGGGAATTACAGAAAAAGGTGGACTGGACTTTGACTTGGGAAGGTGACAAGAAAGGTGCTTGGTCAAAGCAAGCATTAACTACATGCATTAGAATAATGTTGACTAGTGCAAAAAAAGACAAAAAAAGGTAAAAGTGAAGGTGTATGAATACAAGTAGAAGACTAATCTACTACATGCATACCAATGGGATACTAAAGTGATGGTCCAATTTTTCACGGCAATGTTCTTTTTCACCTCTCACTAGAATACATATACTTTAAAGATATTTTAAAATATTATCTTTATTTATTGCTAAACAAACAATTTGTGTATGATTTATAATCCTACTAATTATATGTTCGTAATTTTCTTATGAATGATTGTATGTAATATAATCTTCTTTTATATTTACATTTAATAATTGATGGAAATTTATAACAAATGTTTACTATAAGATTGATTATATTATGTTGTCCTTAAAAATGGCAAACAACACAAATTGGCATCAAGTTTTGGGATGTTAGTTTTTTGTGTGATTCATTTTGTCATGGATCATATATAGGTAATGCGATGGTCGTGTAACTATTGACAAAATCCACAAGTTTTTTCCTTATCATCTTAATTCATTTTATTATTACCATTGTTTTAAATGGATCTTTGACAAGATATGGAAATATTACTAAGAACTATCCATATAAATGTACATGAATGAGTTTTTACCCCAATATGTACTTCATATTGATTTTGCAATTCCAAGAGGTAAGATAATGAAGTTATGGCAAATTTTAATAGGATTGAAAGGTCTCATTAGAGAATTTTAAATATATAAGGGACGTTTAGCATTAACATTTAATTGAGAAAGTATTACATAATGATACATATGTTGAAAACCAGTCATATAACTCTTATATTTCATTAAACTTGTGTAAGATTCTTCTTCGTGTATAGAGATGCAACATAACAAGGATTCCACCGCAAGGGCAATCACTAACACAAAATCTCTAGCTACATGTTAAACACCATTCTTATATGAATTGTTGATGCGCTTTTATAGTCATGTAAATAATTTTTTAATCAAATGTAATTAATTTATGTATAAGAAAGTCTTACAAGTATACGATGGCAATATGATTTTTGAACTTTCATAAGTTCTTGTAGAATGTTAGGATTTATGATTATAAATGCATAAAACAAATAACAATCATATGTAAATTAGGAGCCATAATTCACACTGAAAGAATTTTGATGGTAGCGTTTGAATAAGTTGTTGAGGATATCTTGTATGTAACAATGTTGATTGTCTTTATCAATATCAACTAACAATTATGAAAATACATCTTTTAATGCAAACTATATATAGGACAATTCAATTTAAACCATGAAAAACTTAAATATATGTATTGTAAATTTTAATTGGAATGCTTGTGGCCATGTGATGTTGTATGTTACATTGTTGTTTCATTTAATACAGAAATGACCAAGCTCTTCATTCACATTGATTAACATAATCATCTAATTCTTCTTAATATTTTCAAAATTTAAAGAAATTTTTATTTAATAAGGTGCATAAACACTTTGTTTTGACTCCTAGAGCCTTAGTGAACACCATTAAAATGGATGTGGTGTCGGATATCATTTTTGAAAAATTGACTAAGCTCAATCCCTCCACTAACCCATAAAGAGCTTAAGGATGTCCTTGAGAAAATTCTTTCTTTCACAAATAATTACTAATATGTTCTTTTACCTACTCATCCTCTTTGTAAGTTGCTCCATCCTTGGCACCGAGGATGAGTAGGTCACAACCTTATATGCTTTGACATGGTCCTTGTTCATATCGAGAGTCATTCCCGATGTTAAAGATAAGAATTATGCCATTTCTAACATCAAGATTAAAAGGAACCTCCACAACATTTATTATTGTGCAATAATCATCAGTGCCGAGAATTATAATCTACCCATATTTGACATTCATGACTAGTCTCTTCAGGTTTGAGAGAAGTACCTTCATCTTCAGCATTGAGGACACATTCTTTGACATAATACAACCTTATATATATTGTCTATAAGAAATAATTTAAACAATATTATTTTAAAACATCTTGCATTTAACCAAAAGAAAATTATTTGTCACAAGAGAGAGTTTGAATATGTTATTGGAGTTTCAAAGATTCCTAAGATGGCTTTACCTAAAGTCGTTCATATTTTCATGTCAGTGCATCAATAAAGTTTCCTCATGTTTGTGAATTTTAGTGTGCATCTTATTAATAAGATGTGTCCTAGTATTGACTTGGAATATGCATATTTATGTTTTGATCATAAACATAGAATTACATATTGAATCACTATGAACTTATTTATTTATGATATAAAAAATAGCTTGAACAAAAGATGCACATTCACCATATCATAGTATATTAAATGTTTCTTCAACCACATTTTTGAAGTATAAATAAAAACCCTTTTTATGTACATGTACTATGTCTTAACAATGGATGTAAAGAAGAACATTTTCACTGGAACACAAAGTTAACATTATGTTTTTTGGTGCGGTAGTAGAAAGTTGGATGTTTTCATTCACCGCCCCAGTGTTATCTAAGTACGAGGTTAACATTATGTTCTCCTACACGGCAATAAGAAGTTGAAAAGACAGGTTTCTCTTTTATATAAAAAGAAATGCTATGGTTGTCGTGAAAAATACATATTTTTACACTAAACTTTTATGTATAAATCAATGATAATTGTTATGTCATTTTGTTGTCTTTAACCAAAAAGGATATCTATGAATTATGTATAACACTGCAATAAACATAGTTTAACCCACGAACGTATTATGTGTCACAGTTCTCACTTGGTACAATCGTTTGCCTCATGTAGATTAAAATTACTTTGTTAAGTAAAATAAAAACGCTTGTCATAACATGAATTGGCTTTTATTTTTATAATTAGAAAGAAGGATAGCATTATGACATAGTCGGCACCAAAGATCAAATTTTCTATTAACGGCTGGTATATTGTGCAGAACGATATAGACTACCATGTTAGCGGGCAGCATGTAAACTAGCCCTCCCCAAATTTAAATATCCACATATATAAGATTATGTACGTGCGTGTTGACGAGTTTATACAATATATCCAGAATATAGTAAGGAATGTGTATATAAATACCTACATATTGTTCAACGTCCGCTGTTTGGCAATATTACATGTGTATATAACTTTAAGTACATTATACCAGCCAGCTAGATCCACACTTAGATGTCATATATACATACTCTCTGTCCCAGGCTGTGTATGTACGTGTCTCTGTGTGTGTGTGTGTGTGTCTCTCTCTCTCTCTCTATATATATATATAGTTTGAACGTAAATGCATGCGTACACGCACGCACATACACACACCTGGATAATCTTGGTAACCTCTCTCTATTATTACGTATTTAAATCCATTTATGACTCATGGAGTGGGGATAACGTAAGAAATGTATATTCTTATGTCAGCCATGAAAAGCCACGTTCTATGCACACAGTCTTCTGTAGTGTGGATGGGAGACATGTCATCTGTATTATATCAATATGCATACTGTAAATATTAGAAGCTTAAATCAACGTTAGAGCTTATTCTGATATCATATATCTTCTTTGTTGTCTCTCACACGCCACTTATTCAACATACACATACATATATGATTAAGAAAGTATATAATATGGAGGATGTCAAAGTACACACGTCCAAGTCCTACAGTAGCTTGAACAGATAGATATCAAGTTGGACTGAAACTCTGAGTTTCCAGAAGATGACATTTTCAGCAGTAGAGTTTAAGAAAAGAACCATGAATATACCTGTACATAAGCTCCCTGTATATAAATTGCCTGTCCATGCCTTCACTTTATCAAAATATGGCTCATTACATTACTTACCTTAGTGTTCTTGTTTTGGTAGCTTGCAGCACCCTGTTGGCAAATGCAGCCGACGAGGACATGTTGCAGGACTTTTGTGTAGCCGACAACACCAGCGCCATCACTGTGAACGGGAAAGTCTGCAAGCCGGCAGCCAAAGTGGTGGCATCCGACTTCAAATCCGACTACCTCAAGAACCCTGGAAACACTGACACCAAGCTTGGTTCCGTGGTGCAGACTGCAAATGTGGTTGTTTTCCCAGGGGTGAACACACTCGGCGTTTCCTTCGCACGTATAGACTACGCACCTGGAGGTGTCAACCCGCCTCATATACACCCTCGAGGTACTGAGCTTCTCTATCTCCTTCAAGGTACACTCTATGTAGGGTTCATCACCACCGGTGACAACAAGCTGTTCGCACAAACTATCTACCCTGGTGAACTGTTTGTGTTCCCGAGGGGCTTGATCCACTTCCAGATCAACATCAGTAAAGAGCCTGCAGTCGTGTTTGCCGGGTTCAACAGCCAGAATCCCGGTGTATCGCAGGTAGCAAAGGCAGTGTTTGCATCCAACCCGCCGATTCTCGACGATGTCATTCTCAAGGCGTTCCAGATTGATAAGGACCTTCTTCAGAAGCTGCGTGACCTCATTAGTCAAACATAAGTCCCACCATCTCTTAAATAAGCTTGGGTAATAAATTGTATTTCCTTGTTTATTAATATCAGTGATTTTATCAAATTCTTTCGTATTTACAGTCCCATAGGCATATTCTTTCTCTGCTCCTACAAACTTAAAGTTGCTATAAAGTCACCTAGCTATGTTTGGTCTAAGCTAGTGTTTTTATATTTCCTTTATACTTTGACAAAAGTAAAGACTAATTCCATGCTAACATCACCAAAAATAGTGGATACGACTTGTTCCACAACCATCCACCTGTCAATGTTCTTATCAGCAACACCTGTAAATCCCACATGACTTTTTATTTGGAGTTTAGGGGAGAGTTTTTATATATATGTCTTATTCCAACTGCAGCTGATGAAGATATGCTTCAGGACTTTTGTGTAGCAGACAATGCAAACACACCCACTGTGAATGGCAAAGTTTGTAAGCCCGTTGCAAATGTGAACGGTGCAGATTTCAAGTCAGCCTTTATCAATAATCCAGGAAACACAAACAACAACCTCGGCTCAGCGGTACAGACTGCCAACGTCGTTGCTTTCCCCGGTCTAAACACTCTGGGAGTGGCTTTCGCCCGTATCGACTATGCACCGGGCGGTACACCCTCACGGTACCGAGCTTTTGTATCTTCAACAAGGGCAGCTCTTCGTTGGGTTCATCTCAACCACTAATAACACGCTGTATGCACAAACAGTCTACCCTGGTGAGCTGTTTGTGTTTCCTCGAGGGTTGATTCACTTCCAGATCAATACTGGGGACCGACCCGCGGTTGCTCTTGCCGGATTCAACGGCCAGAACCCGGGGACTTCTCAGGTTGCCAAGGCTGTGTTTGTTTTAATTCATTATATTAGAAAATAATAAGACAATGTTCTTGAAGACTACAAACTGTTTACATTCATTTTTTTATCTATCTAAAGTAAGTCATTAACTTTTGTTTATTACTAATCATTTCATTTTAAAATATAAAGAGAGACATTCTTAACATACTACACTATCATGACGATTATTTGCTCTCGCAACACAGCTGCCATTGACAGCAACCCAGTTAGAAAACTATACATTGCTGTATACCGTACGTACATACGTATAGTAATGTTTACCAGCAGTGCGCTCGGCAGGGGTCATTGTAAACCCCCGGAGTTGGAGTGTCATTAATATGTTATAATGAAAAAACTATTCCACCTAGAATAGACACACACACACACAGGGAGACGCACGCACACACACACACACACACACACGATATTGGATATGAATATTCTGATCGTTGCTAAGTCGTTGTCTAAAGCCCACTCATCTCCACAATATAAAAACAGCCCTCTCTACACCCTCAACACCTGCATTTCTTAATCTCCAATGGCTCGTTATCTAGTATTCATCGGTGTTCTTGTCACGTTTGCAGTGTTTGTAAATGCAGCCGATCCGGACCCGCTGCAGGACTTCTGTGTTGCAGACAACACGAGCACCATCACAATCAATGGCAAAGTGTGCAAGCCAGACGCAGCTGTGAGCGGAGCAGATTTCAAGTCAGCCTTTCTCAAGAATCCAGGAAACACCAACAACAAACTGGGATCCGCAGTGCAGGTTGCCAACGTGAACAACTTCGCAGGGCTGAACACTCTTGGAGTAGCCTTTGCCCGTCTCGACTACGCACCCGGCGGTACTAACCCCCCACGTACACCCCCGTGGTACCGAGCTTCTCTATCTCCTCGAAGGCGAACTCCTTGTTGGATTCGTTTCAACGACTAACAACACGCTCTTCGCCACTAACATTAATCCCGGTGAGCTGTTTGTGTTTCCTAGGGGCTTGATCCACTTCCAGATCAACACTGGCGAGCATCCTGCCGTCGCATTTGCCGGATTCAACAGCCAGAACCCAGGGACTTCACAGGTTGCCAAGGCTGTGTTCGCTTCTAACCCACCGATCTTCGACGAAGTCCTTCTCAAGGCGTTCCAGATCGACGAGGAAACTCTTCAGAAGCTCAGGGCTCTCATTGCCCAAACTTAACTTCCATCTCTACAGTTTCTGTATAAGTGTCGCTTTCTTACACAGTTAATAAAACTGCACTTCTGCTGACAAGCAAAACAAAAGTCTTGATCACATAGACAAACGCACAGACACACACACCTACTGAGAAACAGAACAAAAGTCTTGATGTGTGCAAAACACATAGACACACGCACACACACGAACTCACACGATGCATGCTTTGGTTGATTTCAAAGATATGATGATATGCATCACTTTTTCAAAGTCGAACTACACAACCATATAAAAATGTGTTCACGTTCTATTTGACTTCACCCACAAGAAAGTTTCATCAGGCTAAGGATATGCTTACTTAATCAAATATTATCCATACATTAGATGACGATTTAATAAAACAGGGATTCTTATATGATATATACATGACCTCACATACATACAGTTATATAATATTATGTTGTTGTAAAGAGTCAGCTAGTAGGACATAAGCAGAGCTCAACACGTCCTCCCGAGATGCACCGTTGAGAACCGGTCTTGCCGCATCGATTCCTCGCATGCTATCATGCTGATCTTTGCAAGCTCCCAATAGACAAGTCCAGTCATGAAAACCCGGCTCGAACGGCATATTCCTCATCAAGTCCTCGGCATCTTCGATGTACCCGACACGACCCAGCAAGTCAACCATGCAACCGTACTGCTGCCTTACCGGCTCCAGACCGTAGTCGAAGCTCGTAGATACCATAGCTCGCCGTCCCTGCTCGACCTTACCAACACGACTGCACGCTGTCAACAAAGCAGTGATGGAAACCTCACAGGGCATCTCAAACAACATCATATGACTGAAAAGCTCTATCACTTGCGTCATATGCCCCTTTCGGGCATACCCTGTTAGTAAGGAGCCCCATGAAGCTGAAGTTTTGTAGGCATCTGCCAAAGTAAAACTAATGCTTGATCCAGGGACGCGTTCTGAACGTATGCATGTAATATAGTGTTCCAGGCGGTGATGTTCTTCTCCGGCATCCAATCAAACACATACTTTGCACTCTGTATGTTTCCCTCCGTTACATGTCCAGTCAACAAGGCAGTCCACGAGACTGAGTTGTGCTCAGGCATCTCATGGAACATCTGGAGGAACATATCAATATGCCCCAAGTGGGCATATGTTGTTAACATGGTGTTATAAGTTCCCAAGTCCTGGCATGGTAGCTTGTCAAAAGCTTCTTTCACCCTCTCTATATCACCCAGTTGGGCATACATAGCCATGACCGAGTTCCATGAGATGAGATCGCACTCAGGAATACTCTGAAAGAGGGAACATAAACGTTCATACTTACCGGACTGGCACAAGCCAGTGAGCATTGCGTTGCAGCAAGCAAGATCTCTCTCCGGCATGGAACAAAACACCAACCTGGCTTTTTCCACATGCCCGTGTTGGAAATATGCTGTCAATACAGCAGTCCATGAGACCACGTTCCTCTCGGGCATCTCATGAAAGACTTCCTCCATTCTTTGGATATCTCCTCTCTGGGCATATGCAACCAGCATGGCAGTCCATGTTACAAGGTTGTTCTCGGGCATTTTCTCGAACAAGTACTCGGCTTGATGGAGGTAACCATTCTCACCATAAGCAGCGATCATTGTAGTCCACGAAACAACGTTTCTCTGAGGCATGGTATCGAATAACATCTTGGCTTGCTCCCAATGCCTCTTCTGGGCATATGCTGAGAGGATCGCATTGTACGCCACTAAGTTCCGTTCTGGCATTTCGGAGAAGGCCTTTGAAGCCAGGCACATTTCTCCGTTTCTGGCATATAGAACTAACATTGTCGTCCATGAGACAAGGTTGTGCTCAGGCATGGAATGGAAGATCTCTTTAGACTTTCTCAAATGCCCTTGTTGAGCATATGCAGCGAGCAAGGTGTTCCACAGCATTGAATCCCGCAGGGGAATGCGATCGAACAGGCAACTTGCATCTTCCAGTCTGTGCTTGTCAGTGTATGCATTCATCACGATGGTCCATGAAATGATGCTCTGTTGTGGCATTGAGTGGTGCAGTTGTCTGGCCTCCAGCAGATGCCCGTTACGGGCATATGCAACGAGCAGTGCTGTCCAGGTGAAATCGTCACGAGCTGGCATGTCATCGAACAGCTTCTTAGCATGGAGGAGCTTTCCATTCTTTGCAAACGAGGAGATGGCTGCATTACACGATAGCAGCGAGGTACTATCTGGCAATTGCATATTTCTCTCCCATGTTAAGGAGTTTTCATTAGTTTTCTCAAGCTTACACTACCATCAGAGAGTGTGTGTGTGAGAGAGAGATGTATGGAACTACAGAAACGATCTGAACAAAGACTGTATCTTCGTCTTTGTATTGCAAACCATGTTCCAGTTTGCACACGCCACCTGGGTAGGAGATGATAGAAAGCATTACAAACCTACACAATAGGTTCCAATGATATAAAGAAAATATTGCTAGTGCATAAGAAACTTCCATGATCTGTTCCGCATAGCCATCGACAGTATTAACGTTCCCGTTTGTACTCACGTGCATTTAATTTAGGACTAACCTTCACAATAAAGTGTAGATATAGAGGCTTTATGACATTAGTGTTTATTTATCCTGTTATTTACAAATGTAAACACTAGATCGTTTTAGTATATTATTAGCGATCATTTATTAGTAATCTTTAATTGTTTTTATTAGTATTATTATTAGAATCTTTATTAGTAATCTTTATTTTAATGTATTCAATTTTATTAATTGAATTATAAACTCAAGGATGGCTATTGGATTTGTCAACAATAAAATAATCCTTAGTCACTCTTTCATTAGATAATACCCCATGGTTTTCTGGTCGTGTCAAAGGTTTAACATCTAAGGGTTGATAGTTGTAGTGTGTTAGTGAGAGTGCCATAATTTTTATTTCTTTCTTACTTTGGAAATTAATTATTATTAAAACTCCTATAATTTTATGTTCTATTGGGTTAAAAGTTCGACTTAAAAATAAACTCATTAGTTAAATAGTACTTCTTAGGACTCTTTTTAGCTCCGTAAGATCGTATGTAATATTTATTCTCATCTTGTTTTCTAAGGCAAGATTTTAAATAAACTTAGATTTATCTCACTCTCGTGAAGGTAAGAATATGCTTTTCTTGTCAATAAGTTTAAATAAAAATTTAAAAACATATTAACATCAAAGTAATATAAAAGAATTTATATAATTAAGAAACTTACAATTTAATTTACACTTATTTTGTTTTAAAATAAAATTTATTAAGTTTAAATTAATATTAATAAGGATTATCCTCACCTCTTTATTAAGGTAAGGGTAAGGGCAAGAGCACATTTGCCTTTATCCTATGAGATCAATTATTTTTAAATTGATGTTACATTTAAAAAATGATCACAAGTAACATGTGACCTTGCTAACAAGAACAAATGTTACTTACTATGGATAGTTGCAATTCTTTGAAACCAAAAGAAAATTCATGCATCTTAAGGTAAACATATTAATTATATCTATGACATATACATAGTTACACAAAGGTATGTGTAACAATATTGTCTATTGTTTATGAAAGTCTTGAGTAAAATATATACAAAGCAAATGAATTATTTGCAATATAAGTGAGGAAAAAGTAAAAGAGTTTTAAAAGAACTTAAAAGATACATTTACTACCTTAGAGAAAAAACAAAATGGTACCAATTATGTTGACTATAAATTGTAGCCCTTGGTAAAAGGTTAAAGGTCTCATTTCAAATTTCAAAGATGGTATATATATCATGTGTGTGTATGTGTGAGAAAGAAAGGACATATGTGTGTGTGTGATGTGTATGGGTTGTCTTTACGTATGTGATGAGCATGGGTTGACAAAGGGAATGTGCATGGGATGTGTGTTTGTGTGTGATGTCCATGTGATGTCTATGCGTGTGTGACAAAGCACGCACACATAGACACACTTCAAGCACTGACATAACATGCACTCACAAACACACTTTAAGCATAGAAATAACATGCACTCACTATGAAATTTTGTGCCAACGTTCATTAAAGGTGCAATTTTGTTTTTAGAGTCCATTAAAGGTGCAATATTGTTCTTAGAGTCCATTAAAGGTGCAATATTGTTCACGAGTAGTTCCTATTTATTAATTAAAAAATTTATATTTTAATTTTATTTAAAATTAAAAGTTTATTAAAAATTCAAGTATACATGGGCTGTTGAGATTGTATAACTTTTTATTATTAAATAGCATTCATGCATTTAAAGTTGCTATATGAATATTTCTTTAAGAAAGTTTTAAAATAAAAGAACCAGAAAAGATCTTTATGCTAAATTGATAATTATAAAAAAATTTGTCACAAAACATTAAAAAGAAAAAAGAAAATTACATCTATATTGAATTAGATATTATTTCAAAATTATATTTTCATTATTCTAATTAACAAGTGAATTCTCCATATTGTAAGCAACCATTATCCACCACAATAAAAATATATTTATACATTTTTAGTAAGTCACATCATAAAATTTAAATATAATTTATTTTTATGAAGATGAAAAAAATTAAACTAAATCTGACCTTAATGTTACACTTGTCATATCTTGGACTATTCATTAGGATTTATTAACCAACTTAAGAAGTTGAATTAAGAATTAGGGTTAATAGACTTAAGAAATGTAAGGTACCATGTGGAGAAACATGGGAGACCAAGTCCTAATAAAAGTATATTTGGAGAAGTAATGATTTTTACTAATTTAAGGTAAATTTCTCTCCTTCCACCTTTAGTAACAGATCTTTAGACTTGATTCAAGTGCTCCTAGGATCTTGTTTGCCCACACCACTCTAAAGGCCTCACCGTGTGTGGGTTACTTGGACATGTTCCCTCGCTCGCTTTTGGATGTTGCTCATTGAGAGCCTTGTCTAGCCAAGAAGCACTTATGCGAATATCTTATTAAAAAAAGATTTTTATCAAGGCTTAGCCTTGTCCCATGCTTGGCATGACCAAACTACCTATCTTGAATAAGCAAGTTTTCAAACCTAGTTCAATTTGCTAGAGCTTACTTAGGCCGAAGATTCATATTCAAGAAAGATACTTGAGTTTGTGATAAGGCCCATCATTATTTTCATGTTTAGCATGCCCATGCACAAACTCATTGGTAGTTATTCAAGTCCTTGGCTCGAAGGTAGTGAGAGATTTGGGTTCCACAATCAAGAGGGATGACATAAGCATTGGCTTGGGCCACTAGGCCTTGTGTAAGCTAAGTTCGTGGGTAGTTAGTGAATTCATTTATGAGTTTTATGGGTTCATCCTTTGTTTCTTTGTTAATAGGTTGGTGGTGATACCCAAAGAAGATTAGTCACAATAACTTCTTATAGGGAAGCATGATGGACCTTATACCATACGAATAACTTTAGTTAGAAATAATGCTTGTCATTTTTAGACTAACTTCGCTATCTTGTTCATAGGTTGATGTATTAATTGGAAGTGAAGGGTAGTGACATAATGGTAAGAAAGAAAGTCAAAAGTTCAGTTTGAGGTTGCAAAAAGGGATCTATTGACCCAAAGTGAAAAAAGTTTTGAGTTTATGGTAGTTATATGGAGTCAGTAAAGTGTGTGTGCAACATATGTAGTTATAACCTCAAGACCTTCATAAAGGTGAAGATAAAATGTTACATGTGACCTCACTAGAGTCAAAAGATTCTTAAGGGTGATCCCCATAGGATGGGTTTAGGATTAGTTTAAAGTAAAACTCACTAAACACTAGGGTTGCCACTTAGTGCCAACCCACTTAAAAGGTTCATTACATAAATAAGGTAAAGTGTATGTAATAAGAATCCTAATGTTCAAAAGAGAACATATCATTCTTCTATTGATGCAAGATTAAGCTTATGTCATCAAGGCACAACCCTTATTATGCCTTCTTAACTTCTAACACATAAAGGTATGTCACACCCTAAAAATAAGCATGCCCTTAGCAATAACAAATCCACATTGTTGTGCCCAGGTACCCATATCTAAAGGGTTAGCTAATTTTTTTTTGTTTAATAATTTATTTACACACTTGGAGGTTTTGTTAGAGCACACATTTCACTAATTTAAAATTTGAGGCTTGTCTCCAACCTCATCTTCCTCACCAAACTAAGAACATCACTTATAATTAAATAGGGCATGAAGGTTCATAAGAAGGGGTTCTAGGGTTGATATTATGAACCATGTTTATGGCACCATGTGTAACTTTTGGGTTTGAGGAGCTTTGACAAGATAACATATGTTTTGGAAAACCAAGGGAGGTTATGTCTCATAACCAAGTGTGCTAGCTTGCACACTTGGCTAAGGATGTTCTTCCTGGGGATTTATGAACATATCCAGGGGTTGAACAACATAAACTCATAAGCATGAGCTCTTTAATGAGGCACTTGTGTGATTACATGCTAAGGGTTGTCCAAACTTAACCTTAAAAATTTGTTTAGCACAACACTCGTGTCCACCTTATATACACACCCATGTTGTCACTAAAGTACTAACCTTAGGTAGGGTATAGCTTGGCCTCACAAACTTAATAAGCTCCGTCACGATGATTGTAGAGCCGAATGGGTTGGTTTCTGAAATTTATGTGTCTTTTCTATGCATATGATTTTATATGATTTTTTACATGATGCATCCCATATGGTTAAGATATCAAGTGTGTGATTTTAATATAATAAATATGGTTAAAATTATAATTTGAGCTTCATAATAGTTTTGAACAATACACTTCATCTTTTAAAAATTTGTTCAAGTATAAAAATTACTTCTATGTGGTTTTTCATATGGTTCTGATTAAAAAGTAAGTTCTATATAAAGTTTTAATATAGTAAAAGAATTGTCACAATTAGAAAGCATCTATAATGTGATATTTAAGTTTAATATTCTAATTTATTATAATACTTCCCTTTTAAACCCTTCTCCCTACAACATGAACTACACCGACACACAAATGTTCCTTGCTTTTTGGTGCTCCATCTGACATGTTTCACTACTATACAACTCCATTGCACATTGTGACAAAAATAGTAACAAATTGGTATTCTCAATAGATCATGGCAAGTTCATATAGTCTTTACATAGTCCTCTTTAGACTTAAATTTGTTTCCCCTAGCAGTTAGTTAATCTACACCATGCAATTTAATAATAGGGTTTTTATCTTCACTATCCAATTAAGGGTTAAGGTTTTAGCCACTAGGTATGAGCTACTACGACGATGAAAAAGCAAGAAAGCATCGACTTTCATGCTTGTCAAGCTTTACAAATATGTTTTAAAAAAGCTTTTATCCTAGTTGCTTTTGAATTCCTTATTTTTCTTTCTTAAGAAGAAGGGGCCAAAGAAACAAGAAAATAAAAAAAAGTAAGACTAACACTTCTTGTAGAAATTTCATTTTAAAATATGTTTATATAATATATAATTTATTACATATATACACATCGTTCTTTATACATATATAAATCTAATATATATATATATGATTTATTGATATGATCATATGATATATATATGGCAACACTTTAATCATTTACAAGAACAAGTAATTTACAAACATAATCTTGGATGCGTTGAAAAGTAAAAATATGTATGTGTGCATATTCATGTACTTAAAATAGAAGTTATATATATATAATACAGTGTACTGCATATGTGAATGTATATATATATTGGTGTATATTTATGATACATTGAGAGAAAAAAGAATGTGCATAATTATTTATTTATAATAAATGCTATTGTTAAGTGTTCTATACATTTTAAGGAGTTTCATGTAGAACTGGTGGCTATAGGTTGTATAATACTCAAGAACCTAATACACTTACTTGGTTATTGTCTTGAAGTTAATTACATATAAAAATCAAATTAAAATTTAATATAAAGTTTTTAAGCATTATTATATTTCACATGAAGCTTCTATATGAATACATAGGCAAATGAAAATCTAGTGTAATAGTTTTATGGCCTACCTTCAATCTTAAACTCATCAACATGGGAAATTTGTATAAAGATTGCACTAGGAATAGTGTATATATGACTACATTATATATACAATACACATATACATATACATAGCTTAAATATCTCTATATGTATAAAGAAAGAGAGAGAGATTAATGAGCTGTGTGTGGGGGGGAGGGGGGTGAGTGTATAAGACTACATCTATACATGCACATACACACATATACTTATACATAGGTATAGAGAGAGAAAGAGTACATTTATATATGCACATATGCTTAAATATCTCTATAGGTATACAATGACAAAAAGAGATTAATGAGTTTAGGGAGTGAGTGTATATGACTACATTTATATATGCACATACACCACGTATACGTATACATAGCTTAAATATTTTTATATGTATATGGAGAGAGATTAATAAGTTTGGGGGGTAAGTGCATATGACTACATCTACACATACACATACACATACATATATATAACTTAATTATCTCTATATGTAAAGAGAGATGAAATGAGTTTGGTGAGTGTGTATATGTATGTATAATATGCATTATTTACTTATTTATATACAAGTTGACTTATTTACACAAGAAAGATTTACATCAAACAAGTAACATATTGTTAAATGCATATTATAATGCCAAGATTTTATTTTAACCTTATAAAATCATATGTAAAAAATTAGTGGGTGAACTTTGAATTAACTATAGTGGCTAATTAGATCATATCAAAAACGATGTACTAATCATATTAATTAATTATATCATATAAAAAATCACATCATAAATCATGTAATATTTATCAAGAATAGCCTTTAAATCATTAAAAAAATTATTATTTCAAATTTATAAAAATCACTTCACTTTCACATTTTTTTAAAAAAATCAACATGGTTTTTTCATATGGTGTTCGAAGTTCAACCACTAATTTTTTATATGGTCTTTTTAACGAAAAACCATATGTTGTGACTTGTTATGGAGCTGGTGAGGTTAGGGATGAGGGATTACCCTTTATGATTCTAAGCGTAAGATCTTAAGTTTCTTCGTTAGGGTTGACTTTGTTGCTCACACATGATGATAATGCACAATCATGTGTTAACCTTTTACAAAACTCTAATATTGGTAATACCAATCCTTTGGCTTCATCTTAAGAAAAGCATTTTAAATAAAAAATTATAAATAATTTAGACAAACATGTACACAAAGAGATTCAAAATGGAGAATTAGGGTTAAGCTAAGAACATTAAATACTCGTAGTATACATATTTACTCACTCTCTCACACACATACTAATAATAATCAAATGAATGTGAATTATGACAATGCAAGCCAAGGTTTATAAAATCTAAACTTTGTGCCATCCCAACCTCTAGGTTAATGTTATTTTTTAGGGAGGAATTGTATAGTGTACTTTGTGTTGTTTGACATGTTGACCAATTGGTGTCAATATAGAAAGAATCACAAGTCAAATGGTGGTAACATATACTTCAACCTTCTTCTTAGTATGACAAACATCCATCATTTTTATCCTCTAGACAAGCCCACAAACAAGTAATACTCTCTCACACACACAAACATTGTAGACTACACATGGGCAACTAACATGGCTAATATAGTTTCAAATGGTAGAGCCTACAAAATAATGCATATGAGATTAAAAGAGGGAGGGGGGTGTATGTACAGAAACCTTGTAATGCTTTAGGACCTTTGTCAAATCCAAGTTTAAATTACCAATTATAATTGTTGCTTTTATGGCTTTTCTTAAGGAAGTAGGGGCAAAGTGTTTGCTACCTATTAAAGAGCTCCTGTAACAACTTAACAAGGCAATGAGGAAGATTTCACAATTATTGTGCTCTATAATGATGTGTTTGGTGGTGCACATGTTATAATTTTTATTATAATTACTCTTTACTTTAGATGTTGACTATTGTTACTTATTAAACTATGTTGATAAATCTTGGGTATTGCCCTTTAATGCAGTTGGGTATCTAGTGATGATTTAATTGAGTACCGTTAAGTATTTATAAGAAACTCAAGGTAAAGTTAGCACTTTTATTTAGAAAATTCTCCCCTCATTTTAATATCCTCATTGGTGAGTTCGACATGTCAAATATGGCCTAGGGTGGGTTGCCTTAAACCCCTTAGGTTAGGTTCCAGGGGTTGGTGAGTTGTTTAAATTAAAAGTCACCAAGTTTATTTTTATTAAAAATAAAATCCATGCTAGACCACTTTATAAAACAAGAAAATGGGGGGGGCTCTATCACATATATTAATGATAGGTGCAAGGAAAGTATACTAGAGACTAAGAGGTGTCTGGTTCCTTTTTCCCAATCAACATAAGCCTAGCTTATGTCGTTAGACTTTTAGTGCACATGGTTATGTTACACCTTAAGGGTTGTTCATCCTTTATTGTTGGTGAATTCACACATGGGAGCTCTTGTTAGAGTACATTTTACAAGTTAGAGGTTGAGGCATGTTTTTAACCTCCTCCTTCACATCAAGTTCAGAGTAGCACTTGCAATTAAGCATGAGACATCTCGTTGCATCTTAATTGACATGTCCTTATTACTATGTTTCTAAAGGTTCATAGAAGGGGTCTCAAGGTTGGCAATGTGAACCATGTTTGTAGCACTTAATGTAACAAAGAGCTATGGCGAGATAACCCACTTCGTGAGAAATAGTGTCACATAAACATGTGACACTAAACTAAATGACACATAGTACAATGCCTGAGGCACACCTTTAAGGTTGTGTTATGGGTTTAATGTTGAAAGGCTGGATACTCTAAAAACAGGCATGTTTGTGCTCACATTGGGCATCTACTCAAGGGAGGTTAGGCCTTATAACTGGGTGTGCTATTGGCACACTTAGTTATGAATGTTCTTCATGGGGGTGTGTGAACATGTTCAAGAGTTGAATAACCTAAGCTCATTAATAAAAGCCCTTTCATGAAGCACTTATTGTGGTCACATGCTTAGAGTTCTTCAAAACTAACCTTAGGAAATTGAACACTTATGTTCACCTATGGTGCACACTTGGCATTCTCATTAAGCATTAAGTACTAGCTCTAAGTATAAGGTATAACTTAGCCATTCAAACCTGGGGTTAGTCGTGATTCAGTCACCCTAAAAGGGGTTGTACTTTTAAATGAAGGTGCTTTCTCAAGGGCTAAATGATGATGCCTTAGCTCTATCACAGGGATATGTATGAGACGCATCTTAGGGTATGAGCATCTCTAGGTCTCTTAAAACAAGATTCTAAAATCTACTCAGGTAATCTTTGGGTTCATGGGATAGTTTATTATAAAGCACTTAGGGTAGGACCTTATGTCTTGTGCCTATTTAGGCATTTGAGTTAAATTTTTGAGGTCATCTTAGAAAACTTATTGTTACTCACATAGGGTCTTAACGTCAAATAGCCACTTGGCAATCACATGTTGTCACGTGTTGACCTTTTGGGTTAAAATTTTAAAATGATATCAGAGGCTATCTTTACGATTAGTAGAATTGCCTAAAGTTATAGTATGTTTCAATGTTTAGTTAATTCTAAATTCTTAAAGTACTTTATCACTTTTGCCTAAATTGTCTGAATTATGCATAGAGAGTTGGTTTTAAGATCTATAACTCTTTCAAGAACACCTGCTTGATAAGTGGGTGTGGGTTATGGATTATAATGTCGAAAGTAAACTCGAAAGGTAACTTTCTTATTGCATGCCAGGTTACTTTACTTTATGTTTGCCTATGTTACTTTATCTTACATTTTGCCCATGTTATTTTATCTTATGTTTACATAAGTTACTTTACTCTATACATTTTCACAATACATGGCGAGTTAGTTTGTGTTGGTTTATAAATTAAGGTCTTACAAAATGAATCATGTGATATGCTAAGTCTACACATTATTAATAATTTTTCTTTTTTTTAAGGTGTATGAATTTGAGAATAACACATGATATAAAAACATATTGAGTTTTGGCATAGGTTAAGATTCAATATCAATTTCAACAATAATGTTTAAATGGGGAAAAACTTATGTTCAAATGTGCATCTTTGACTTCAAGAAAATGGTATATTAAAATATAAGAATGAACATTATATTTGATAGAAGGTGCAAAACAAGTTCTAACTACAACAAATTTTAAAGTGTAACTCAAAAAACATGCTATAGTGTTTAATTTATGGTTCAATGAGAAAGTTAAATATATTAACATATGAGAATATGTTAATCAATTGGTTCAAGATGTAATGTAATAAAAATATTATTCAATGTTCACAATATTTTAATGACATTGACTACAAGTAACATTAGGTGGAATAAAGTTCAAGTCACTTGATTTGAACAAATAATTTAATACTTTTATTAGTTGTAACGTGCATTCTATATTCAAAAATTAACTAGCTCGGCTAACTCAATTATATAGTTGTCCTCATGTGAAATTAATAAAAACTAAATGAATAATGACTTATGGTAGTAGAGGAATTCAATATTGCATTCCTATTGTGCAGTTTTAGGGTAGATAGTGTGTGTACCAAAAATAAAGATATTTAAAACATACATTTACATTTCCAAATTTATTAAGTATACATGGACTTGCATAATGAAGATGTTTGGTGCACACTTTGTGCATTTCATTACTAACTTTTTAAACTTGAAATTGTAACGTTCTTTACACTATGGAGATTAATTAATTAAAGCTCTTGAACAGGGTATTCCTTAATTAACAAAAATTTAAGTTAAGGATTTTCACTTTGCTCATAAACTATGTAAAAAAACTTGTTAGTTTTATAAGTATGTTGAAAATGTTTATGACATGGGAACATTCGAGTATATGGAGGTTTTAATGCAGTGCCTCCTTAGAGAGTTAGTATTCGATAGGATTTAGAAGTTGGTGTTGATTTTCAATATTAATTTTATTTGGAATCAAAATATAGTTATTCAAAAGTTGGTTTATTGACTCTGCATCATGTTCACAAATGTGAACATCTAAAGAACATACGACGTATGAATCTTTGATTCTCTAAAATATCAACAAGTGGGATTTTTCTTAACAAGGTTTGATGATGTTCTTGACTTTGATGTTGAATTAGTTTCAAAGCTTGATGGTGTCTTTGACCTCATTGTGAGGTTTATCTCAAGGTTTGATGGACTAGGTGTTCCTTGAGTTTAGTTTATTATTCTTGAAAAGTATAATGTAAAGTTGTTAACTTCTTGATGATTAAAATCTGAACTCCCTAGTGTATAGTTCGATATTGGATTTGAGAACATACTCATTTATTAAAATATATATCCCTAAATTTAGAAGATTTGTGATTAATAGATTTGTTATTAATGACTTAACAAAAGTGTGGTATAATATTTGTTAAATATTGAGACTTAAGCACTTAATATTGTGACTTGGTTATAATCATATGAAGGTGGCCATAATCATGAGATAAAAGACTTAAAAGGGAATTTGAGTTTAACACTTTGATATGTGATACTTAATGTTGTAACTTGAATACATTTTTAAGCTAGTTAAGAAATGAGAAAAGAGTTTTAATACATTGTTTAGGGAGCAATGTAGTGCTTTGCATGATTGTTATGTGTTCAAAATGAGTGATGTATCTTACTTCAACATATTGAAACTACTCATGTTTAGGGAGTTTAATTGAATTATAAGATAAAAATAAAATGAAGTTAATATAACACTTTGGTGATATGATAACATTAGTGTGGAGGTTAGTATTTTATTAAATTAGTTAAATGAACTAGATGCTTATTCATAATTCCTAGTTCATAATCGTATCAAAATATTGAAAGTAGCATTACGTGTTATCTTAAAAGTTGAAAGTTAGTTAATATCAATAGTATAGTCCTTGCATTTCAATATATTGATACAGTTATATAATTATGTTTGTTAAATGTAATAACTTGTAAGTAAACTCAGTATTTAATGATTGGGTCGATAGTCAATCCAAGGCACAATACTAAAATCTTATATAATAAGTTACTATGTGTCCATGTGTGTCATTGACACTCCACCAACAATTGTCCGTAAATCAAAGTCAAATACTTCAGAACTGTCGTCACTAAGCGACAACTCAACTGTCGGAGGTACCATCGACGACAAGAAGGAAAATCCTTATCGAGAGGAAAAGGAAAAAGAAAAGTAAAGGAAAAGGAAAAGGAAAAGGATGACGTCCCTTTAAAGTTGTGCCATGTGTTTAACACTAAGGAATTGAATACCTTAACAAGCAAGCATACTTGTGCTCGCATCAAGGTCTTAAGTTTGCACATCTGCTCAAGGAAGGTTAAGTCTCATACTGGGTGTGGTAGGGTGTTCTTCTTGGGGTGTATGAAGATGTTTAGGATTTGAACAACCTAAGCTCATTAACATGAGTTCTTTCATGAGGCACTCACATGGTTGCATGCTTAAGTTTCTCCAAACCTAGCCTTAGGAAGGTTAGTTTAACAAAACACTTATGTCCATTTACATTGCACACTTGTGTCCTCACTAAGTATTAGCCTTAGGTTTAGAGTATAACTTGGCCACTCAAACCCTTAGGGGTTAGTCATGGTTCATGGTATCCATTGTCATCCTAAAAGGGGTTGTACTCCCAAATGCGGGTGATTTCTTACAGGAAAGTGATGATGCCTTAACTTTGTTATTGGAGTATGTGTGAAACATGTTCTTTAATGGGGTTAGGGCATCAACCTATTTAGGTTTCCTGGGACATGATCCTAAAGTTTATTTAGGTAATCTTTAGTCATTTTAAGGAATTTAAGATAAATTTGTGCTTATTTAGGCATTTGAATTAAACTTTTGTGATCGTCTTACAAGACTTATTATTGTTTATATATGGTATGATACTAAATGACTACTTGCAACCATGTATTAATCCTTTAGGTTAAAACTCTAACACTACAAGAGCTCAATATCTTTGTTTATCATTAAAGTATTATGGTGATGTAGGTGACTCTCTCTCATTTAACAAAAATAATTCATTGTTGAATTAAGTGTTTGTCTACTATTAAACTCATAAATTGCTTACTTGTTGTGATTGCAATGTGAAGATGATGTATGAAAGATTCATATACAAACGATATGCTCATCAATGTCATCAAGTTGTTAAGTTTTTGAGAATCCAAGTTTTCTTATTTGCCTTGGCCTTCTTAAGAGACATATATAAGGGATAGAGAGTTGAGATACACACACTAGAAGAGTTGTTTACTATATTATTAAACCAATGTAGAATGTATTCTTTACACTAGTTACAATGAAAGTTTTCTGAATAAGCACAAAGGGGGAAAACACTAAAAATTAGTGATATACATGAAAATAATTATTAATTATTTACCCTACATCTTTATAATATAGTGTAAGTAGATACTCGATCATGCTCTCCCATGTTAAATATGTGATTAATGGTATATGCAAGTTTCTTCTCCTTTAAAAATTAAGTAACACTCAAGTGTTAAGTTAAGATAAAACCAATACAAAACATTGAATAGAGATGTATTGTATCACTAGCATTAGGTGTATGAGGGCTATAACTATAGCTTAATTTTATAAAAGTGTCACGTGTTACATGTAATATTAAGATAATTCTCGTATAGAACAATACCTTTCAAGTGGTTGATAAGCATACATGTAAGTGTTAAAGCTTAAGCATATGCTCAACGGATATTGACTAGGAATACTTGTTGGCACACTTAGGTAAGAGTGTTCGTAAGGGTACATGAACATGTTCGAAGGTTGAACAATACGTGCAGATAAAAACAAAACATAAATAGTATTCTCTATGCTTTCTAGGAGTTTGTGTGCGTAATAAGAACCATGAACAACAACATTACTTCAGTATGAATGACACTCGAAATTCATACTTTTGAAGTGTATAGTCCTCTTGGACATTATACGTTCGTAATGGAACTCATACTGCCTACTAATCAACTATTTGTGAAGTTAAATATATAATTATTTAAGAAATGATTATATATTTATGACCAAGATTGAAAGTGCCCTCGCCCATATTAATAAATAAACTCTACTTCAATACGATGCAACTGCTATAGATTCTTATTGAAATGGACATGTCCTATCAATGTCTTTTACTCGCTGAAATTTGTAGTTTATAATAATCCTCCAAAGTTTGCATTAATAAAATTATACATCCTATCTCCGCCGTACCAAACTTCTTTAATGCTGACTTATATATATAGTATATAGTGTTACTCTAACCATGTAAGACACGACAATGATTACGTGCACATATCATAATTATAAAATTTATAAAAGGTTGTGAAAATATTCATTAAATTTAAATAAACACGTCTATATAAACACACGGATACGTTAATATTGATTATATATGTTAAAACGATGAGAAATCCCGTTAATATGATATAAACAGAATATTCACAAACGCAAATATGTGTCATCTCTCCGCGTGAAGTAGTACGGTCCCGATAGCTCCTTCCAGGAATCCATTCTTTACCTTCTTCGAAACTGGCGTTAATCTGCGTCACTATCTGTTCTAGCCACGTGTATGTGTGGTGTATGTGTATGTGTGTGCGCGTGTGTACTCCTGTAACATAAGTTGTCCAGGATCAGAGGACTTTCTTCTAGGACGTTCACGACCAGGTATATTCTGTCTGACTATAGGCGGCTTGACTATCTGAATAATTTAAATATTTATTTACATTTAATTGAACAATAATGCAGTTACCAACGTACACATGCAGAGGAAAAACAATATAAAAAAAGCATATTCGGTTTATCAAGCACATGTAATTTAACAAAGAATGAAAAGTGGGTGAGTACGGTAAGGTTTGGGCCATACGCTTTCCGTACACACGTGCGCCTTGACCTCCTTGCCACCGCCACGTCAGCATGAATGCCGCGTGAAAATAGCCTAATCGCTAATCAGTTCATCCACGTGGAAAGATCTTATCCGTTTGTTTCTTAACCAAGCCCCAAAACCTTAAACTTAGTTCATTGGGGATCGAGAGCTAAAGATTAGGGCAGGAAAGATCACAGGTCTTTCCGCTGCGATTGTGTCCGACTTCGGGTTGGAGAGGTGAGTCGGGCGTCCGAGCTTGAGTCCGAGGCCGAGAGTCCGCAGATTTCAATCTGCTGCCGGCATTTGGAAGTGGGTTTTCCAGGAAATTGCGGTATTCAGTTTGGGATTTATCGGAATTTTGGGGATTTCCTGGATTGACATGTCTGCCAGGGAGAAGCGACCTCTGGATTCATCCAAGGACGGATTGCCAAATGAGAAGCGGCAGCGTCCAGCTCTTGCGAGGTATTCAGTGTTTAAGGGTTTACATACACATTAACACACACTTACAATGCCCTCATTTTGTATTACTGTTTTGGAAATCAGCGTTATCGTGGAAGCTCTCAAGATGGATAGTCTTCAGAAGTTGTGCTCCACCTTGGAACCTCTACTTCGTCGAGTTGTAAGTGTGCATTTTTGTAGTATAAGATTCTTACACACATATATCTCTAATTGTGTCCAGTGCTTCATTTTATAACATAATGTGTGTTTTTCAGGTAGGTGAAGAAGTTGAGCGTGCTCTAGCTAAGATGGCACCCACTATGAAAAGTGGTATAAGGTACTCTAGTAAATAATTGTGGATGTGCATATCACTTCAAATTACTGACTCTTAAATCTGTATATTGTATATATATTGATGCTAAATGTGGACACAATGTAATAGTTCTATTATGGTATAGGTGCATTTTTATCTACACAAATTATACTCGTGAGTCTGTGGATGGTGGATGTGTATCTTGCGTTTTCTGACGCACAGGCACATGCTTACGCGGACACGCCACATATGCATAAATTATACTCGTGTATCGATCATGTCTAATGTGTTTGGAAGTATGTGTTGTACATGGTTAATTATATATTTGGCAAGTGTATATGTCACACAAATGAATGTATATGTATATACATATCTACTTATCTTTTTAGATGGAGAAAACTAACGATCTATTTTTCAGCTATAGGGCTTCTCCGAAGAGAATACAAGGAGCCGATGCACGAACACTGCGCCTGCAGTTTAGGAGCAAGCTAGCATTGCCACTCTTTACAGGCAGCAAAGTAGAAGGTGAACAGGGTCGGCAATTCATGTAGTTTTACAGGATGCGAACACGGGACAAGTTGTCACCACAGGCCCTGAATCGAGTGCTAAACTTGATATTGTTGTCCTCGAAGGGGACTTCACTGCAGATGACGACGAAGATTGGACAGAGGAGGAGTTTGAGACTTACGTAGGTATGTACATATGTGAATATAGTCTACGTATTTATGTTAATCTGGATATTTGTGTGCGTATTTCATAATATCGGCATGTATGTCTTATTTGTATATTTAGTAAGTTCGTTATAAGGTCTGCGTGCTATATAGTTATGCTTATGTCAATTTGTGCTATATATATATATATATATATATATATATATATATATGCAATATTTTATGTGTGTCCGTGTGTTTATTTATATGAGGTTGTGGATGTAGTTCGTGAACGTGAGGGGAAGAGGCCGCTATTAACCGGGGATTTGACCGTGACACTAAAAGAGGGAGTCGGTACACTCGGAGAGTTAACGTTTACTGATAACTCAAGCTGGATTAGAAGCAGAAAATTTCGTCTTGGTGTTCGAGTCTCTTCGGGTTCCTGTGAAGGCCTTCGAATACGAGAAGGAAAGACGGACTCTTTTGCTGTTAAAGACCACCGTGGAGAATGTAAGTTTTGGCTTCATGCATACGTGCCTCTATACATGTGATATATATAGGCATGTGTGTATGTTCGCAGATTCATACACATACATAGATGTAGGATGGTATATACACATGTACATACGAGGAACACAAGTACTACATATAGTATATATTGATAGTATGGTTAAATATGTGTGGAATTGTGTACGTTAATGTATAGTGATAGTCTTTATGACATCATTATGACAAGTAAACAGCTGTTTATTGTAAGCTTGGTTGTGATTTTTCAAGCAGTGTATAAGAAACATTATCCTCCTGCGTTAAATGACGAAGTATGGAGGCTGGACAAGATTGGAAAAGACGGAGCTTTCCATAAGAGGCTTAGCAAGGCTGGAATATTCTCAGTCGAAGACTTTCTACGTCTTGTCGTCATGGACCCCCAGAAGCTACGTAATGTGAGTTACGTGTGTGTATGTATTTGGACATATGTGCCAATACATATATTAATAGACTATTTTAGTACACTAATACTCAGCTAATGCATTATGTATCTAATTTGCACATTGTTCATTGCAGATACTTGGGAGTGGAATGTCCAATAAGATGTGGGAGGGGACAGTAGAGCATGCAAAAACGTGTGTTTTAAGCGGAAAGCTTTATGTATACTACGCTGACGAGAAGCAGAACATTGGTGTCATTTTTAACAACATTTTCCAGCTTATGGGACTGATGGCTGGTGGACAGTACTTATCCGTAGATTCATTATCTGAAGCCGAGAAGGTACCTCGTCTGTGTAAAGCCATTCTACGCATGTGGTGCTAATTATTTGATGTACATATACACATAATGTATATTAGAAACTCTATGTTGTTATATGCATACAGATGCTTCTTTGACAAGATCATGGCTTTGTTTTCATTTCGGGAATGGTTTTTCATTAGCTAAGTCTGTTAATATTTATCCATATATGTATGCAACTAGTTGAGCTTCTGTCTGCATTTCGTTTTATATTATATATGTATCTCTCTGCATGGCTGTTTGCTATATGGACGTATATAGATGAATATGTGCCTATACATCTCTCTCTCTCTCTCTCCCCCAAACAAACAGAATTATACTTATTGGTGTGCATTTATGCAGGTTTATGTAGATAAACTTGTGAACTTATTGGTGTGCATTTATGCAGGTTTATGTAGATAAACTTGTGAAGGTGGCATACGAGAACTGGGAGAGTGTTGTTGAGTATGATGGAGAAGCATTGATAGGCTCCATGCCACCATCCTTGCGTGGAATCGATGCACACACTGAAGAGCCAGCAAATGGAGTTAGGTTGAACGCTGATACACAACAGCAGCAGCAGCAACAAGCATTTTCTAGCAATCAAACACAAGACTTTGGACAACTCTCTCGTGGTGGAGCGACGTCAAATGGTGGGTTATAAACTGATTTTCCGTTATTAAGTAGCTAATTTTATAAACAGAAACAAACCTGTAATATAGCACGCACGCGCACAACACAAAACGTAGAAAAGCAGACATGTGTAACAGCTAGATGTCATTGGTGGTTATATCTATAATTTCCTCAGTGTACGTGTTTGTTATATTTTGCGTCATGTTGTGCTACTCTCTCCAGGTGTAAGTTAACTTCCTCGGTGTACGTGTTTGTTATGTTTTTTGTCATTTATGTGTACCATGTACTTCTCTCTCTCTCTCAGTACAAAACACATCGGCTTGCACGCACTAGACAATCTTTCCTGGACGCATGACACTGACATATCTTGTCTGTGTGTTACATGTTTATAAAAGTACACTCACACACGTCTATACACGATCCTCTTTAAATTGACTTAAAACTAACAGGTGTAGAGAGCAGAGACGTAGCACAATCAATGGACAACTTAAACCATGGTTATGCAACAACGTCAAGCTTTCGTCAGCAGCACAGGAGGAACGATAACTCTGTAACGAACACAGGGCTATCTCTGCAGCAATCTATGCCTTCGGCCTCATACACACCCCAAGTAAGCACGAACAATTACATGCAGCCCCAGCAACAACCGCGGCAAGCACCACCACAACAGTCAAGTATGGCTGCCACAGATTGGCTCCAAAGACAGGCAAGTACAGACAACATATATGATATGTATATGTCTGTGTAGGCGCTAATTAATCCATTACCTCCGTTTATGTACATAGTATATGGATTCTAGATGTTTATACATATTACGAGGTACTATTTAATGGCTAATTTTTAGCCCGATATACATATACAAATATCAATATATGTATGTGAGATGCAGATGTATATAATTATGCTTCTCGTATGCTTACTGTATATTAATGTACCCGTGATTGCTAATATTTAGCATAAAGGTGCACACACACTGGTGTATAACCTGATATGTCCATGCATACACGTATAACATGTCAATTAAAAAATAATGAGCATAAGCATATCAACAATATCTATATGTAACTCTGCATAATTAAGCTTTCACGCACACGCACTGATACAAGTAATGTGTAACACAGGTAAGCCAATTGGATGATGTGTACTCCGAGGAGGAAATACGTGCAAAGAGCTTAGAGCTGCTGGAGAGCGAAGACATGAACTTACAAATGCAGCAGCTATTAAAGATGTTTAATGTAGCCACGAGTGATAATATCGGAACTATGCCCAACATGAACCTTCCATTTGGGGACTACTTTCCCACGGAGAACATGCCATCGTCTCCCGAGAAGATGAAGGGGTAAAGTGGGCTGGCTTAAGCTCAAGGCTGCCTTAAGATGGGGGATATTCGTCCGTAAGAGGGCTGCTGCCAGAAGGGCCAGGATTGAAGAGATCGAAGAGGAGAGTTAAATGCTGTGAATATTTTTTTATGTGTATTTAACCCGAAATAATTTACTTAATTTTACAGTATAACTGTTTTAAGGGTTAACGAGTCATACTAATTGTGAACTGTATTAAGGGTTAACGAGTGTTTTAGGACTAGGGTTGATCATGTTAAGGTGGTTAGCTAAGTTAGTGTTCCAGCGTATATCGAAATACTGCCTTGAATGGACACAACTAGAGGTAAACATCCGTGCAGGCATCTTAAGCTGCCGCGACTTGTTCCTTGACACTGTTTGGACAAACAAACACCTCGGCCCAATCGTTATCAAGGACGGCTCTTGTATAGGAAGTATCACTTTCAACTTATTTCAAAGGGAAATTGTGAGTTGCATTATTAAAAACTCCCACCACCAAAGGGAAATGTTATGCCCGAGAACATGCACCTTGTTATCCTGGGATATCTCAAGGTGCACGGCTGCTCGCTCGCATTCTGTTTTGTCATTTCGAGGTGAAACTCAAGAATGTCCAAGTTCAGCTGCAGGACATGTTTCTGATTACTGCAGGATTTCTGAGTTACTCGTTTGATGGTGATTGTCATATGGAGGAGTTTGTGCTCCGGAATGCAGCCGTGAGTGTTGAGTCTACAAGTGTCAAAGTAACCAGTCTCAAGTTTTCGCAACAAACTGGTAAGATGGAACGGGAAGGAGAAGTTGAGGAACTCACAGCAGTAGTTTATACGGAAGATGTTGTGAGATTGAGGAGCATGTTTGGGGGAGAGGAAGTAGATGCGCTTCTCTTTTACGATTGTTCTTCTTTCGACTTAGCAGATGAAGGACAAGGCAGCAATGCTCAACTAAGGTTCAAATCAACAAGCTCGCCACAGTTTTGCATTGTGAGAGTTATAAGATATCGGCCTCCTGTGATGGATTGGACGTAGAACTTGAAGAGATGGAGCCGAAACGGGTGGTGACGGCGTCCCTCGTATGCTCCATAAGTACACAAGATGACAAGCATTCTGTGGTTGAAGTCCCTAAACTGGAGTATCAAGTAGAGACAGGAAGTGTAACGGAGTTGAGATTGGCAACAGGGTCTTCACTTTCTACAGGCGAACGGACACTATTCATCAAACTAGGCAGCACTAGCAAACTGAGGATTGTTCAAAGTGGCAGCACGTCTGAAGCTGCTTGGACGCACTCACTGGCTATGAAACTCTGGAACGAGGTTGTAGCTGAGAATGATTGCTCGGTCATTATCACAAAAAATGAACACATTTTGTCGAGAGAGGAGGTGAGTTTGGAAGAGATGGTGTCAAATTCTGGCCTTCATGTTCACATGGATGCTCCGAGTATTTACGTCAATGTTCGTCCCATGTAGTGGCAGAGTTTCTGGACGTGCTCAATGCAGTAAAGGGGTGTGAAGGAGAACAAGCAGTAGCATATACAACGTTCCCAGAGTCGGAGCGTGGATATAGTTGCAAGTGAAACAGGTTTTCCCGGTCTCGAGTGTAAGTTGTCCCAGCTGAGCGTCTTCTCTGCCTTGTTCAACCATCTGGATGCTTTCTACTTGCAAATCCAACATGGGGAATGTGATATCAAGTCCGTGGGGAGTTCAAAGAATCTCATATCTTGCTCGAGTCGTGTAGTGGGACGAGGAGATGGGAACACCTTCAATTCTTGGCCATGCAAGGCTGGTATCCACTTGAAGTTCATGGCTTGGCCTGGCAAGCATGAACAGGCAGAAATGCAAGCAACAGCGCTTGATTTACTAGCATTGTTCTCCGTCCAGTCCGAGTTTGAAGCTCTCGTAAAACCATTATGCAGTAAGGAACCCGGTAATGTTCTGGTCAGCCTGGAGTTCCACGATGCCGGGGTGGTCTACAATGAGGCCTGCGTTATAAACTGCTGCGAACTTTCATATATGAATTATAGAGTAGTGTTGACAGATGCAGGACTTCATCTTGCAGAGAGAGAAGGTTGCCTGGATGAACCCCTCACGCTCAAGCTCTAAAGAATGCGGGATTCTTACAAATGGCAAGAGCACCGCTTGCTAAGTTGTCCATCCCCAATGGTAAAGAGAACTGGGAAGTTGAGTGCTCAGAGAGTCAGCTGTGGATTGGAACTGACGACAGATCCTACACTACTTCACAAGTTCCTGAAGAGCTTCTTCCCTAAGCAGCAGCAGAAGGGTGAGAATCCACCCCAAACTGATACACTGGCAGTGGACGTGTTTAAGGGTGCCGTATTAGATGCATTCTCTCGGACTCCGACTCGGTGTGCTGCAGTGTGCTGCTCAGGCAGTGATGAAGAAGCTGATGGATCATGGTTTGATTGGGTCAAGCCAGTTGACATGTTTGAAGAATATCTTTGTGCAATGGCGATATGCCTCGTGCCGATGGGAAGGTGGTGTTCAAGGAGCTGAACATCCAGTTGAAGTACTCAAGCAAGGAAGAACTACAACTGGACGTGGTTTTGAATGGGATTGACATGGAGTATAAGCTTGCAGCGTCTGGGAACGTAGCTTCACATACGGTCCTGAAGATCCATGAGGAACAGTTGTTGGAATGCCAAAAACTCACGCAACAGTACAGAGCTTCCATTGAAGGCGCTCAGGGCGTGTTTAGCTGTGGTGAGACCGAACGTTGCAGGAGACTCTCAGGAGGTCAGGTTATGTGCACTGTGTCGTCCTCTGAGGATTCGCCTCCAGACAAAGATCTGGAGTTGATATGGCAGCTCTGTGATGGCTTTAACGAGGACGATGGTGGAACCGAGACGAATGGTGGCCGTTTCTTTCAAGTGATAGATATACAGCCTCCACGGCTGGGATCGACTACATACCTTCAAAGAGCTTGGAGAGTTTTTCGTCTGCAGTAAGATTGGCGTCTTTTGGTGTCATGGAAGGCATTACAAGTGGACCTCAGGGCCATACATGCAAAGCAGTGTGTGGTATGGAGGATTTGTTCAAGGAAAAGTGGTCACAAGACTTGCTTGCGAAGGAACAAGTTGCAAAGGTGGTGAAGGGTTTGGGCCTCTGTATCCCTACCCAAGGTGGCGTGTGCAAACTGGACATGGTTTGCAATACAAAGACGAAGATACAGTCTTTATTCAGATCGTTTCTGTAGTCTCTTCAATTACATATATGTTTTAGGGAACGTCATTATATATTGAACATGGTGATACTTCAACAAAAACTTGTTAGTTGACTTCCAAAACAACTTTGTCCAGCACAATCCTATATAAAACAATGGTGTCACTGTAATTATGTACTACCAGATCAATATAAAATGTATAACATTGCTTTGAGTCAGTGTGTGTGTGTAATTTAATGTGTACATTCTCCATTATCTGGCTGTGACCAATTTCAAGGTTTACATAAAATACTTGTAAGTCTAGAAGTTAAATTATGCAAGCATTATTTATGTACAGCCTCACTCGATAAGCACTGGTGAGATAAGCCTTCCACCATACTTCAGGGGTCGGTTTGGAGTACTCTCTTTCTCTTGGGCGTATTACTATCTTCTTGAGGAGCATCCATTCTCTTCCCTTGACTGGCCTCCTCTCTCCTTTGGCATCATCCTGTCGCATTTCAAAGATCGACTTCTTGCGCATCAATGGTGCAAAGTGCAACTCCTGACTCACCTCCTCTTTGTTCAAAGGCACCTTAATGTCATCCCAATCGTGCCTACGAAATGCAACGACGCGAAACCCATTGGAATCCTCCACCCATCCAATCTGCTGCCTCTTCGCCCCCCAAGAAACTTTCAGCTCGAATTTGTGCCGCAGCATGCAGCGGCCTTCAGAATTCAAGGGATAATACTCGGATTTCACATATCCCTTTGGAGAAAAGCGTGAGCCCTGTATTGGGTACCTCAATTGCCCAGCGAGTCCTCTTCTGGACCTCCTACATGCCCAGAGTCCCTCCCTGTGAATTTGCTCTTGCACGGTTGGAGGCCCGTCTCCCACATCCTCAAACCGCCGTTCGCAAGCCACTTACCTGCGGCTGCCATCGCCCCTAGCCGTAACCCTAGCTCTCTAATATCCGTTAAAGAAAAAACATGACGTGTCATTACACATGTGTCACGTGCCACTTAACACAAGCTAGCATGTGTGTGCGAACATAATACACTCGTACAAAGTATGGTCACATAAACCAAGAATATGTGAAATACGATGTAAAGTATATCCAAGCATATTCGATTGAATACTATATAATATACTAATGATAAAATTAAAAATACTATTCAAAATAGATGTTAATTTAAAACATAAAATATATATTAATATGAGAAATCACATTGTATTAAATTTGAAGATTTTCATGTTAATAAGTATAATTTTAATCCTTTAAATATTAATATTTGTATGACTTTAATAATTTTATTAGTACTTGATTCTTACTTTTAGCATATTCATCCTTGCATTCAAATAGTTGTTTCGAATTTTTTATTTAAATATTAATAATAAAACATAATTTAGATATATATGTTTTCTTCGGCAATATATTTATTAATATAAATTTTTAATTCACTCATTGATATTAAATATAAGGTTTATATATGATATCTTACTTTTATATAAGAATAATATGGTTTTTATATGATTAAGTGGATATTGTATATATAATTAATACATAAACACACATTTGAAAAAGGATCATTGCTAGATATATAATTGCAATATGTAAGATATTATTTATTTATGTTAATCAGATATATTGTATAAAAATAATTATTTGAGTACTTTAACGAATCTAGTATGCTAATAAATTAAAAGTAATAGAAATAATTAATACATATAGAATAACATGAATTATGAATATGGTTTCTGGTATTATAAAATAAAGCATATCTAGTTAAGTTATAATGTACATATTTAAATAGGGAAGAAAGTGCGGAAGCAGGTTTATATATTATAGACTTAACATAATACGGTGTTTATTGTTATACGGTTTGGGTAGGTTAGCATTAACTAACACTTAATATAATTGATTTTTATTTTCACAGCATAATTAATTAATTATGAGTTAAGTGAATTAAATGCCTTCAAATATTATCCCTAAATTTGATGGCCACCAATAAATTTATATTATTTAACTGGTTATATAGTTAATTATTAACCTAACTGAATAATATGTGAAGAAACATTAATTAAGGAAGATTCAATTAAAAAATAATTAATTCTATTTAATTAAAAATTAACATAATCAATTTAACTTGAAAACAATATCCTGGTTATCTTAATCTGAAAGGCTTAACAGAATAGTGGAAAGACACCCTAATAGTTTTATTAATAGGCTAAAAAATTAAACATCTGTGTCATTAATATAATGCATAAACACCGGAAAAGTGAAGTATCCCTCGTCTTATTATTCTAAAGTGAAGGAATTTTTATACTTGGTTTTTCCATGAAATTCTTTACTCACATATGTGTGTACACTATAGTATGAAAGATTAGAGAGAAATAATGTAGATATATATACTATGTTATTAAGTATACATTTAATGGATTTAATGAAATTAAATATTGATTAATTACTTGTATTTGATCTATCAAATTTCAACATCAGGTAATGTCCAATATCAATGTGCATGTTACTTGTGCGATTTATATTTATAGTGTGTGTGTGTTGAAAAGATTGGCTATGCGAACTGTGCACACACACATATAGTTTGGATTACGTGATGACTCCATACTTATCGGCAACAGATATATGTCTAGACATGATTTCAATATAGATATTCTCATTCATACACACAGCAAACACATTCTCTGTATGTATGTGTATGTGTGTGTGGTGTGTGTCTATATATATATATATATATATCACACACACACACACACACACACACCTGTATGTATACACACGTAGCCAGATTGTTGCAACAATTTGAGCTTTGGCAATAAACTCATTCGCGGAAATAATCCATGAAAAAGAATCATACGAGTTCCATCCTCTGGGGAGGGGACGTAGAGAATATGAGGTCCGGCAGCATATTCTAAAAGATAAAAAAGAAAATGTTAATTACCTAAATCTTTAAAAAAAACGCCAAGAATACAAAGTATAATGTAGATAAAAAAGATATTTAATGTGAATTAATTGCTAATCATTCACATATTTCAATTTAAAATCGGACTTAAATATTATAATCAATATATATATACTTAATATATAATGAAATAATAATCATTATAATTTATATATATTTTACCTGGACGCCAAGGATCCGCGTGAAAAGTGAACACACAATCTCTCCCTCTCTCTAGCCTATATTACGGGAGTCTAATGAAATTTTCTTCTCTTTGCGTCTCCTTGATATATACATTAACGTGTGTTGCTGTATATACGTGCGCTCTGTAAATATCAGCAGTATGTAGTCCCATCGTATATAAACAACGTTTATACGTTTGATGTCAAGCTGGGCGGACTGGTCTATTTACATACATACATACACTGTACAGATATATATGACAAGTGACTTGTTTAAACTTACAGAGGTAAAGGGTTTGTTGCTTCAGTTACTCTTGCAAGGTTAAGTAATTTACTCAGCTCTTTTGCTTTTTTGTTGGGGAGAGTTCCCTTGTCGGAGGAGGAAGACTCCTCTGATAAAAAAGGGGATGCCGGCCAAAAGAAGGTTCACGAGGAGCTACTGAGAGTTTAGAATCTGTCCCATTTATTAACCTGTCAACTTCAGGCTGCCACTCAATTTCCTTAGTTTCCACCAAGTTGTAAAGCCCACAGACTTCTCCATCGTACTAGCCTTGTCAAACATTCTATAGGCATACATTCTGTTAGATGTGTACAAGAGCTGGGCTGGATTATACGGTATAGCTTTAAGGTAGGTGTCCCATTCCAAGTAAGGGTCCCTCTCGAGATTAAGAAGTTTAATCCTTTGTTGAATAAGTTTAACTTGCAAAATGTATTTTGTAGCTCTTTTAGATCCTTGTTACCACTGTAGAAAACCTCCACACTACACCTCATTCTTCCTTCAACTTCTCATAAGACATCTTCATACCTTCTAACAAAGTTAGTATTTCATCCTCCTCGTCTAAAATAAACTGATCTTCAAGATATTACATTGCCGGTGGTAAAGCTGATCCCATCCCGTTGATAGAACCTTTGGCAACCCATCTCCACCGTATTCAAGACCCCCATCATAAGTATGATTAAACCGGACAATATATACCTTCCGCAACACCGTGTCAACCAGAATGAACTCTGGCAATGTAATGTAATCTCTCTCCCTGTTGTAAATAAAGTTCACCTTTATGAGTGTTCATGAAGATCAATCCTACTTAAACATTCTTTAAACATGTAAGAACCTCTTGCAAAGCTTCACACCTAGACTATGGATCTTGAGACTTCTTAAGCAGTTGATGAAGAAGCTGCTCTAGCAACTGAAACGCAACATAGTCCCCTTGTAAACACGACCTGCTGATCCATACCACATATTATTCCAAGTGACCTGAGTTTGTGTTCATGATCCATCTGATTGCTGGAAGGATACCTGTGTATCTACAAAGACAATTGCTCCCTTCTCATCGCCGCAGCGAGGAAGACCGTGCCATGGCGCTCCATCTTTCTCCTGAGCTAGGGCTAGGGCTTGAGCTTAAAGTGAAATAAAAGCAGCGGTTCGAATAGTATCGTGTAAGATTTCAATGAACTTTGTATTAACAGTAGTTTATTGAAAAACATAATATATAAAAATACTTTTAATCTTTTAATATATACATTGAGACATATATTAAAACCATACTTGATTTATAGGAAAATGATAAAAACTTTATATAGGAATAATAACACACACCCGCAGTGCTATAATTTAATATTTTGTGTTATATATTTTAATTTTAAACAATCTATTGGCATGTGTTATTAAGCTGATGGGGCACTTCAAGAACTACTATGTCAATTTCCCATTTAAGTATGTGTATACGAATTGTATTTGTATCTTATGTGGCAGATGGTAGCTGATACACACCACTAACATACGTGTGTGTGTGTGGAAATGGTCCGTAAGTTCTAGTATGCAATCTTACCCTTACGTACATCCACCACGTATATTATCTAAATTCAATTCAACACATTACAATACTATATAGTACAAAGGCGGTGTTAATCTGCTGTTATATCTAGGTAACCTTACAGTTTCTATATATAAAATGTTTATATATATATACTACAAATCAAGAAAGATCGATGGCGGGCGATGCCGGCGGATGCGTGCGGGAGTCCTCTACCCGGACCGGTAATGGCCGGGGGTTTGACATTTCCTCGAGCGCAGTTTGCCGAGCGTACGGATTTCCGTCATACCGGAATATTCCATTCCGTACAGAATATTCGTTTTCATATAAAGAATATTCTGGTGCGGCGGGCGGGCAATCATGGCGGCACGGTAATGTGTCAAAGTTTCACAAATTTGGGGGTTAATCTGACATATATATTTATATTTATATTTATATTTATGTTTTTATTTTTTTAATATTTATATTTATAACTATAATTATATTTTTATATAAATACCGCATCAAACTAAATAAAAATTACAATAAAAACATAACTCAATCATGAAGACTCGTTTCCACCAGCCAGTGCCTCGTCGTTAATGAATGCATTGTTACGGTGTCGTGAACGTTTCTCCAAAATCTGTCTGTCGTAAACTTCGAACTCTTCAACCATTTTCTTTGCCATCTGATTAGCGTAGTCTGGTAGAACAATACTGAAAACATATTAAAGTTTAAAACCAAAGAAATGATAAAACAAATCTCACTCATCATCTGATGACTCGTATGATCTCTCTTCTGCTGACTCATCTGATGACTCGTCGTTGTGCTCCACGGACTTCTCCGTAACAACATCCTTGTCGTTTCGAGAAGGCGGATCCTGGTCTCCATCGTTGTCGCTAGCCAAAGGCAAATCCTGTGCTTCTGTTTCCATGGCCCTCTTCCACTCATCAAAAGGAGTAATCATGGAAACAACTTGATCATCCCCACCACCTTCAGCTGCTGTAACACTTGGAATGACCTTCCTGAAGACATCTCTGGCTGCTAAAACCAGATCCTTGTTGATGTCGATTCCATAACCATGTCTCCCTGTGTGAAAAGCTGCAAGAATACTAGCACCGGTTCCCACTGTTAGATCCACAACAGTTCCACCAGGCTTTGTGAGCTTCTCCACTAGCATCGCAAACAACTTGGGAGATTTCGGGCCAATTGAAATCCTGAAAGTTACAATATTAGAACATGAGAAATAACAAACAACATTATACCATGGGAGCTGGAAATCTTCTGGCTCATCAAAAAGAAGAGTGTAGCGAGTGTCCAAGATCTCCTTGTTCTTGGCAACCTTAGAGTAGGGGGAACCAAAAATACACATGGCAATGATGCTTTCCTGAAAAAATAAACATTAAAAAATGACATTCTCAAAAAGAAGAATTACCTTTCTAGAGAAACGGTATCCCCATGACTTTGTCGTGTGCACATAACTCATCTGCAGAAACTTTAGCTTGCAAGTTTCTGCAGTGTTCTTCAAAGCTAGAACATCATCCGGTAGCACAAACACTACCACATGGCCAGCTCTGTCTAATATCCCGAAAGCAAGGTTCACCAAGTTCTTCAGCAAAGCATCCGAGAACTTCGTGTATTGATCCACCATCCCGCCTGCCTCAGCAACGCATCCGGTAGGCGGGTCGATGACAACGAGATCAACAGCTCCCTGGATGCATTTTGGTGGAGGCTTCGCACCAAACACATGAATAGTCCAACTTGACTTGTGACTCACGATCCAATCCTCAAGCTCCTTCAATCCTGACGGAAAAGGCCTTCCGGCTTTGAAGTACTGGACTGCAAGGTTCTCTGAATCTGCATGAATGATTTCCCAGCTTCCATTTCCCTTCTCAGGCATCACCATCCTCAACATATCATCTTCTTCCAATCCAGCCGAGATGAAGGATGGGGCTGAAGAAGAAGCTTGTCCCTTGCTGACCTTGCTCGCCGATCTAGCATACCTGATATCCATCTTCACATGGAGCTTCCTTGCAGCATTGTCGTTCTTCCATAATAGCTCTCGCCGATCATCCTTGTGTATCTTATAGCTGGCCATCTCCCATTCGGGACAGTCACCAGGAAGGAAATCCAGCCAGAAAGGACAGTGTTCCACTTCGTAATCACTGATATCACGTAACAACCGGCTCCACATGCTAGAATCCTTGGTAACATCCATCCACTCTTTGAAATCTTCAGGGAGTGCATCGTTCTTCCATTTTAAAAACCTGTAAAAATAGATAAAAATCTGTAAAGAAACAAAAAAAAAACTTGCCTGAATGCCATTCTTTTTGCAGATTTTTCCAGCTCAAATAGTCGAGGAGGTGGAATTGTCGCACCGAACTCCTTGTTCTCGAGCATGTTCTGGTACATATCCAACTTAATTTCATTGTGCATCTTCATATACCATGTCATGAACTCCTCTACATGCTCGACCAAAAGCTCTTTAGCTGCCTCCGCGACCTGGCACGATAAAACGAATAAAAATGAAAAATATAAATATTAAATTACCTGGAACCAGTAAGTAAAGATGTGCAAAAACTTGATGAAGTCCTTGTCAGGCCAGCCGGTGACACCTTCCTTCTTGTCTTTCTCCGTCATGTTCACCAGCTTCTCAAGAACGCCACGTTCTTGAATGTGCACAAGCTTTCCAAGGATATCAACCTTGACGTTGGAAGGAAGCTGGGACTTCGCGAGCATTTGAAGCTTCTCCAGAGTTATTTGCTTCGTTGATGGTTTGATAGTGATATCTGTGATCGCCTTGAACCAATCTTCACCGACCGCCGGATCAGCAATGGTGAGGAATTTGTTCATCCGAACTGTGAATGTCTTGTAAACGCTGGAGAGGATCTGAGATTCTGTCTGGTTTGGTTTTCTGTTCGCAAGTTTTGTAGCGATTTGTCGCTTCAGTTGATTCTGCAAAAGAAACCGAAAATCAAAAAACAGTCAAAAGAAGAAGAAAAGATTACCTCCCAAAAAATCTTCACCAATGTCGTCTTTGGATACTCGTACCAAACGTCTTCTTTTCTGTTCGATCTCCACACTTCCACAGCTTTTCTATCTTCCTCCGGCATCCCGCGAAGAACATGATCGGTAGAAAGATCTGCAGACTTCACACAACAATTCCGTAAGAACTGCAAGGTGTGAATGATTGTTGTAGGAACCACACGAGCAGTTGCTCTGCAAAACAAAACAACATTTATTTAGTATTTAAATAATGAAACAAACAAGTCACTTACTCATTCAACCGATTGCAAGCAGCGATTAGTCTCTTCTCCTCTTGCACTGTGGATGCTATGAGTGTTGCACGTACACGCAAAGTCCATTTCAAACCTGGCTCTTCAGCAAGCAAAGTGTTCAAAGCAACCCGACGATGATTCCCATCCCACACCAGAAACTTTGCATCTTTCAGAAATCGATACCATGCAGAAAATGCTGGCTTATGCAAATCCGCTTCAAACTCTCTATCGACCTGTGCTTCTGACTCATTCCAACTTCGGCGTTCGTCTGCACTCAGCTGTGGTCCGAAAGATAAGGTGAACACTGACGTCTCCTGGTAAAATCCTTCAGCTCTAATCCATCCAACAAGGTCTTTCACGCCGTCCTTAGTGACATTCCTCAAACGTTGGTGTGGGAGCAACCTGTGAACCGGGATACGCGGAGGCTCACCAAGCTCAACTGGAACGTAGTGGTCTCGTCCTTGTAGCGATGTGTCAATATCTGTGTCATACCGAATAACAAGATCCCGAAGAAGCTTGGATGGAGCCTCAAGTGTCAGCCGCTCCGGAATTGCATATGATTCGGCAACATCCTCAGGAGCATCCAGTTTCCTCTTCTTATTGAACATTTTACTACCAAGATCAATATCCGGTACTTCCTCTGCATTACCGTGTTCTGCAGAGCTTCCTGCAATCTCCCTATTTCTAGGCATCCATTCACTCACCACAGTATGTTCATCAATGACTTGCGAACTATCCACAGGTTCATTGTTCGTCGGCATCATCTCTTTGTGTTGCAGTTGTTGCTTGGCGCCTCGGCCTCCTTTCTTGCCACGAGGTTTTGGAGCCATATCTGCAAGAGCTTCTTGGACGATATGTTCTTGAAGTGTCAAAGTCTTGTATTTATCTCGTAGTCTCTTACTCTGCCTTTGTCTCATTCTGCAATTACAACAACTGATAAGTGTGTGTGTGTGAGTTGTTTTAATTTATGGACACACATTTACTATATATGTATACCTATCAATATATATAGACACACACGCACACACACACATATTTATACGTGTAATGTTGTTTGTGTGTGTGCTCACTATATAATGTTCCTTGTGTATGTGTGTAATGTTGATTATGTGTGTGTGTGTGCAATGTTGTTTGTGTTTTGTGATGTGTCTGTGTGAGAGAATATGGGTATATTCATATCTCTTCACATGTATATACAGACGAAAAAGCATCATCTCATATATACAAGTCTTAAATTCATATACATACATACATATATACATATATATATATATATATATAAGTCTTTTTAAGTATGTATTTAAATATATATATTTATATATACACACACACATGTATACAAGTCTAATGTTGTATAATCATACGTGTGTAAAATGTTATTTATGTGTGTGCGCAAAAACACACAACAACACACACACACACACACACGGATTTCCTGCCCGAATTGGGCAGGAATCCTGCCGCCCAGATGGTGCGGCCCCGCACCATCCAGGCGGCAGATTTCCTGCCCGAATTGGCAGGAAATGTGTGTGTGTGTGTGTGTTTTGCCGAAATCGGCAATAACTCATGCGTCGGAGGTGTGTGTGTGTGTGCACACGCGCGTGCGTTTGTGAATACAAAGAAATCCTACTGAATTTGCACATACATTCACAGAAATTACTATACACATATATAAGATTTTACCTGTAGCCATGTCGCCGTGACGCTCACACTAGCCTCTTGTCGCCGCAAAAAAAAGAACAAAAGTGCCCTCTCTCAACAATGGAGAATGGAGAAGAAGAATGGGTAGTCCTGAACCTTTACCCTAAAATCTAACACTTAACCCTTTGACCCTTAACTATAAAACTGTGTTTAATTAAACCATACAACAGTATATATAATACTTACGATAAATAACATACTATATAAAAGGATACAAATACAAACACATATTTAAGTAAAAATTTGTATGTTAAAAAAACATATTATTATATAATTAAATAAATATTCGTGTAAAAATATGTATTTATAATTGACAATTGGTAGCGGAGCAAGTATTAATCAACATCTACATTTGATAAAATACTGGATCAAATAACTATATAATTATAATAAATAAATTAACAGAATATAAACAAGTCATAAATAAATATGTCAGATGAATGTAGATTAGACACACATTTATTTAAAAGACAATAAAGATTGCTCTATCTCTACGTGAAGTGCTATACTATATTAGCATCTAAGATCTATACGTTTCCTTGAATTAAATATTCGCCCACGTTGAGTCATGATTGTGAATTTTTGAAATGGTAATATCCGATATTTACCAAAAGATGATTAAGTAATGCTGTTGTTTTTCTGTCACGTTTGTGGTAACTGCTTGCAAAATGGCCAGGATTGTTTACGGCAATTTGGATCACGATGTTCCTGTGATAGATGGTGTTGGAATCATTCTTACTAATCAGATTAGAACGTTCTTTGGCATTTTTGATTGGCAAAGTGTTCGTCTTTTTAAACTTCTTCATGGGCAATCTGCTTTACAGATCGAAATAAACGAGGACCAAGATGCTGGAGGGAAGGATAATCCAGGATATGTTTTGTTACCGGATGAAGGACCATTGTTTAAGCTTGTCGTTGCTTCTGACTCTGAATACTCAACGTTGAAGAACCTTTTCACTTCTAATACCTGCAAAAAGGGAAGAATTCTTATCGAGGGTTCCACGATCATTCATACAAATGAATTGCCTATTGCGTATGATGGGGATGTCATTTTTGAGCTCCCTCCTTCCGAATACAAATACAAAGGAATGAATCGGAAAGAGGATGGACATACCTGGACAGCAGGAACGACCAGCAACTGGAATTTTCAAGCGAGGGTGTCCAGGAGCAAATGTGTTGGGAGCCTTTGCTGTATCAACCCGGACTGCCCTGCTTCTAAGGCAGGATTTCCGAACTGCACTAAATGGAAAGGATGTATTGTTTCCCCACCTTCAATCGACAAACTGGCAAAAGGATTGACATGTTTTTTCTGTAAAGAAAATCCATTGTGCCTTGAAGTTTGTCATGCTGTGGCGTTTTGCGTTTTCCCAGACGACATAACCAAGACTAGATTGTTTATCCACCAGGGAAAACATTCACATCCAGTGGGTGATGGTGTTTCTGCATCGAACAAAGAAGAAATGCATATGGCGGTCCAGAATGCAACAGAAAGAACTCCCAGAGCTAGTCCAAGAGTCATCGAAATGGCAGCATGTAAAGATGCTATCTTTGGTTTTCTATTAGATAATTCTGAGCCTGGAAGTTGGGATAAGCTCATGGATCATTTGCAACCATTATCAAACAATCGAAGGTACAATTAGAGTTTTACTTTGTGCTGAGCATTCTTTGATAATACCTTTGATGCAGAGTTCGTCAATGGGTAGCGTCCGCAAAGAGAACTGCTGCTGAAATGCCAGAGAATATTGATGGATTATTGGAGCTGAAACGAAGGTTGTCTATCCCATTCATCCACGTGATTCACTATCCTGGGATGAATTTCCGTGGTTCAGACGACCAGGCATTAGTTTTTAAGATGACGGTTTCAGGGCCAGGTTCTGGAATCGATTATGTAAGGATGTGCCAACCTCCTCTTGGCCCTTTGCAGAAGAGTTGGGTTCTACTTGATCACACACACCGTGTTGTTGATAAGTGGATCACTCTGGCATTGCATGTTTACGACCCAAGTAAGATGTTATCTTTTTGTTGTTTGCTTAACTCTTTGATTATTTTATAGTGTGCGCCGATTATCCACCATTGCTTATGGTGACATGAAGAGACAAACGGCTGGAGCTGTGGAGAAGTTTTTTCGTGCTATGTTGGATGTCTGTTCCGAGAAGGGAATCTACAATGTGCAGTTCGCTGGGTTTATGTCCGATGAAGCAGGAGCGATCTGGCAAGCAATTAGGAATGTGTTCTTTAATGGCCAAGAAATTCCTGGACGTGAACGGAGCTGTATCTTTCACTATGAACAAGCCATACAACGTGTGACAAGGAAGTGGGTCCCTCTTGAACATCAACAACAACATCTTCAACTTTTGAGATCATGGCCAACAGCCACATCAACAACTGATCGTGAAGAAATTGAAAATAATCTTTTCCGCTTTTGGAATGAAAATGTGAAGGATGTTGGAGTTATGCAGACGTGGTTTTCATGGTGGGAAAGACAGAAGAATCATATTTCAAATGTTGTTCTTGAAAGCATGCCGGAGAATGCTGCAAGGGTTGTGCCCATGACAAACCAGTCGGAGTCTGTTCACGGAAGATGGAGGAGGGCTAGAGATTCAAAATACATTTCATTGTACCAAGCTACAATCCACGACCTGACTGAATCAGTGCGACAATGTGCTCTTGTGAAGGCTTTTAGAGATGGAAGGTATAGTGGTTCCGGGCCGACTTCAGAGGAGCTCTCAGCAAGGTTCGAGAGAAGAATGTCAAATGCTAACTCAACAACACCTACAGCAAAGGTTATCATCGACTTAGTTGAAGATGTTGCTCCATCAAGCATGCAGGATACTGCTTTTGTGGCTGCCACGAATGTTGAACATCGCACTGTGCAAAGAAATATGGGGTCAGAGGCTGAACGATCCCACCGACCGGACATCTTCTATAGTGAACAGGTTATTCCAACACAGTGTAGACGGAAGCGACGATTGGATTTTCAACTTGCAGAAGAACATGAAGAATATGTTTCTGGTTGAAGAACAAGATGTTACACCTGGACAATGGGCGATTAGAAGATGTGGTGAAAGAAGTTCTGTGAAATGTCTGGCAGGCTTTCCCTCTTCAGGAGGTCAGTGGAGTGCTTGTGACAAAAAGATCAGTCCTAGTGGTAATCGAGTGGCTGCTCCTTGTTTTTTGGAAGGATCAGATACAATGACAAAGAAACTGGTGAAGAATGCTTTCGCTCACAAATGATGTATTTTTGTCCAACAAACATGCTTTGCAACAGACATCCAAGACCAACTATTGTTTCTCTGCCAGCTTCTACCTCGGTTTGGAAAGTTCAAGTGGCACGAAGCTGATAGCAATGGAGATCAATGATCTGGCAAGATCAGGTTTTATGCTAGCTGGGCTTCCTTCAGCTCATGCAGGAGTGCCAGGTTTTTCAACACCTCATGTTCCTTCAATTCCTGTTGGAGTCACTGGATTTCAACACCCCTACACAATTTCGTGGACCTCCTGTTCCTGCAAGTGGTCGTGCAACAAGAACACCTTTAGGGATGTCTAAGAAACAACAGGTAAGTTTTGAAGCATGTTTGACGTTGGGAGCATATGTCGCAGAAGTTGACGTGGTTGATCCTCCAACATGCATTCGCTTCAGAGTATGTGACAACGACCATACATCTGCTGGGTTGTCATTTGTAGCGCACCATCTTGTTCATGCTCGGAGTTCTGCAATGGTCGTCAGTGGGTGCCTTGCAAACATATGTATTTTTTTACAAGCGTGTACTGGGAGCTGATCCTCGAGTTGTCAAGCATTTGCAACGTCGTACACTTGCACCCGTGAACTAAGTTCTTTATTGATGCTACCAAGGAACCTCCATCCTCCACCATCTATTTAGTGTGTTTGGTTTGTTTTCAAACAGCTTCGGTTTATATTTGTTATTTCAAACTTATAATTTTCAATATAAATTTTAATGGTAATTTTATGTTTAGCATATTTTTAAGTAATTAACATATATTTTCTTTAAATACAACAAAAATATACTACCATATTTTGTATGCGGCCGCCGCACTAGAATATTCTAGAATATTCTAGTAAATTTTGGAAGGTCCAATTGTGTATACACTTGGCAGTACGAAAAATTTCCGTACAGAATATTCAAGAATATCTAGACGGAAATCGTACGGAATAACGAAATATTCAAGAATATTCAGAAATCTAGGTCAAGCTCGTTGACCTGCACTCGAATTTCGCCGTGCCCCTGGCCGGGGGGACGGCGGGACCCAAATGCTTCATTATTTAAATTATACACGTGTGTAAGTTATTAAATGTGTATGTGTTTAAAATGGACTTTTTATTATGCTTCACAATTTAATTTTATATGAATATACGAATATGCTTTACATACATTTTAAATTGATATAAAATCGCAATATACTAATAATAATTTGATATATACAAATATATATAGAAATCAAAAATGCATGCAGATTTTCTTAAGCAGATTTCCTTCATATCCTTTTTACAATAATAAATATATGTATCTTAGTTTTACATTTATAATATTTAAGTGTGAAACATGAAGCACTATCAATAATTGTTACGTAAATATTCTAAAAATATACTTAAACATATTAATTATAATTTAATTATGCTTAATTAAGTTTATGACTCTGTTTGAACAGAGACCAGTCAAATGTTTTTTAAAGTCATCATCTTCACTTTACAGCAAGCCGGCATTCGACTGAGCCGCTTCGATCCAAAACAACTTTGTTGAGCCAATCCAACTAATGGGATTGACATGGAGTAAAGTTTGCAGCGTCTGGGAACGTAGCTTCACATACGGTCCTGAAGATCCATGACTTGTATGTTCTGGAGGGACTTCCACAGTTGTGGAATGCCAAAGAGACTCACAAACAGTACAGAGCTTCCCATTAAAGGCGCTCAGGACGTGTTTAAATGTGGTGAGACCGAACGAGGAGACTCTCAGGAGGTCGGGTTATGTGCACTGTGTCATCCTCTGAGGATTCACCTCCAGACAAAGCATCTGGAGTTGATACTGCAGCTCTGTGATGGCTTTAACGAGGACGATGGTGGAACCGAGGACGAATGGTGGCCGTTCTTTCACAGCCTCTACAGCCTCCACGGCTGGAGATCGACTACATACCTTCAAAGAGCTTGGGCATTTGCATGAACGGCCCTGAGATCCACTTGTCATGCCTTCCATGACACCAAAGACGCCAATCTTACTGCAGACGAAAAACTCTAGTGTGTAAAACGGAGGAGTTGTTAAGGTTCTGTGGCGAAAGTGTTCACAAGACTTGCTTGCGAAGGAACAAGTTGCAAAGCTGGTTAAGGGGTTTGGGCCTCTGTATCCCCTACCCAAGGTGGCGTGTGCAAACTGGAACATTACAAAGACGAAGATACAGTCTTTGTTCAGATCGTTTCTGTAGTCTTCAATTACATATACGTTTTAGGGAACGTCATACATCTCTCACACTCACACACACGCGCGGGATCACCGAAGCACGGGGCCAACCACGATCGAGAGCAGAGCCGGCCGCCGGAGGTTATTAGTTAGTTAGTGTTACGCCGGCCAGCAGCGGAGCCGAACCACAGTGTAATGATGCTGCCTACTACGCAATGAATTAATGGCGGCCGAAATGCCCCGCTCACCGGCTGGCGGGAACCACAGGAAACCACAGGCTAGGGGGAGTTTTTCGATGGCGTTTACGGGGTGGTTTTCTGCGGGACTTCTTTCTCGGTAGCACACTCCTCTTGGAGATTCGTTGACGGGTTGATCTGGGCCCGGCTCGGCTTAGGGCTTGTTGCCACCGGGAGCCGACCAGCCCGGAGTGGATCGCCATCTCACGGCTCAGGCACTTGCCAACGCGGTTTAATGGTTTAATTATTGACAGTCAAACCTGTCATTCTTTCTTACGATGGCCGTTGACTTCAACATGTCCTGAGTGGAAGAAAAAAATAAAATTTATATTAACATTTTAGAAATTTTAGAAAATGTCATTTGACATTTTAAGTGATCAATTTAACATTCCTCAGCTAATTATTTTTTTTAGCGTCCCTTTCCCTCTATGTCTCATTAAATTAATTAAAAAATTATAATTTATATAAAATATTCCCCTTCTAAATTCCATTTCTTTTTTCCTAGATTTAATCCTTAGTAGATTAGACAGTGTTATCAAATATACTTACACACACACACAATAATCATATAAAAATAAATTTTACTTCTTAGTAAAAAAGTATATTCTTAGATTATTCTTATTCTTAAGACATTTTATGTAAAATCTAAAATGTTAAATGCAATTTTTTGAAGTATTAGTAAAATGTGTTTTGGCATTTAATGTAATTTATAAAATGTTATATAACATTTTTAAACTCAAAAACATTTTGTAGAGTGTCAATTTTATTTCATATATCATTTATTTATACACATATATACACATAACATAAATTTAAGAATAATTTATGTAATGAACTTAGTTAAATTTATTTATTTTAATATATAAGGCATTATAATATATATTAACATAAGATATGGTTTCAATGTAATTAATTAATAATATTAAATTATATTTTAGAAAACAATAGCTTGGAAATCTTTTTACAAAGTGCTATAATTATATTTATTAAATGAATTAAGTTGTGTATTACATATCTACAAAGTAATTAAATATATATATATGTTATATATAACTATATGTACTCCGTATACGTGATCTTATTAAAAAGTTTTAATTATGGTTAATACATAAACCATTTTTAAATTTATCACATACATATACATTAATATATATATATGCAGCTCTATATTAAGAATTATTTATAATTTAATTAATAAATTTTATCTTTAGGGTTTGTATTTTATTTTAAATTTTTATAACAAATGAATGGAGATGGAAATTGGATATTAAGGATTGTATGTAAATATTATTTTCATTAATGAAAATAACCTTTTAAAAAAAGTTTAAATTTAAATCATGGTAAAACCATAAGTTTTCTTTTTAAAAAGAAAAATTCTTTTCACCAAAGAAGCTAATTTACACAATGGGCCTTTTTTATTCCAATATTTTTGAAGAGGGATTTGAAATGCATGTGTTATAATATGGGAGGAAAATGAATAAATAAAAAATTAAAAAAAAAGATGGGAATCCCTTGCCCCGTTTGCTCTTTTGCATGTGATACCTTAATATAAGTCACAATAAATTCAAAAAAATATGAATCCCTCTTTATCGATATATTCACATTTAAGGGTATATATGTTTTCACCAACTTGCAAAACATCGGAGTGATTTCCCAAATGAGATAAATCTTGTATCTTATATGATTTTTCATTGGGTTGTGACTAACAAATTGAAATGTCACATTCACTTCAACGTGTGTTCTCAATCCTTTTGCAACATTCATTTCTCTCATCTCTTTTTGAAGAAGAGCAATGATGTTTTAATGCTGTCAAAGATAGCATCTACGCTACAATAAAATATTAAAACCAGTGTTTGCATACTGCGTTTCCCTCCTCGTAATAATTTATAAAGTGGTCAAGCCTCAAATTCTACTTCTTAAGAAACGTATGCATCACACATTTTAATACTAATTTTAAAAAATTTAATTCAATCTTTTTTCCTTTGTACACTCCATCGTTAACTAAATTATCATAGTGTCTATTATCTTTATTATATTTATGTTTATTTTACATGTTCAATAATATATAATATGGATCTTTGATTTCATTTTAAATTACTATGAATAAATAAATGTCAATTCTAAAACCTTATATACTTTATATTTTGATTTATTTTATTTTTTGCTGTTCTCTCATTTCACTTTTATTAAATTTTTATATCTTTTACAAACATAATCTTTTAAATTAAATCAATTTTAACACAAAAGTTAATTATTTTTTAACAATGACTAATCTTTTTATACAATTCAAACATATTCATATCTTTAGAAATATAATTTACAAAATAGTAAAAACTAGACATTATAAGAATAATAATAATAATGAAAAAAAAATTACAAAAGTAAGAAATAACACACAAATGAATGAAATGAAAAAACTTATAAAACACGATAAAGGATATACCACTTAAATATGGGGCTTCCTGCTGCTCAAGCAGATTTCTGCACTATAAGCCTTGCACAAGCATCCCCTTGAAATGGGGAGCTTCCTGAAAGTTTTCAAATATCTAGAATTATATAGTCTCAGAATTTAATTCAATTTGCATGGATGACTGTGCAGCATGGAGAACCAGATTATGTTAGAAACCGACTTTACGACTTGATTCAAGAGCGGCGTTTAAAACTAACAGGCGATTTTCAATGGGGTCCCATCCTTGATTGGTACTTATGGATCTATAAAATGCTTGAAGACATTATTAAGTACGATTCACTGGTTCTTCTCAAGGGTCCTCATAAATATGTTAAGTCAGTTTAATCTATTTATATATTTGTTTTTTTTTCATATATGTGTAAGATAGTCACACACACATAACACATACAATGCATCAATATATGCAAATTGCATATGCTTTATATATAGATAAATAGATAGATAGATATAGATATAGACACACACACACATCGTTGTTGTCCCTAGGTGTGAGTTGGTGCACTTTCCTATCGGTTGCCCGTTGTGGCTTAGCACCTCGCTGGTCACCTCGCCAGTGCCTTTGCCTCTGGTGACCGCCTCCGTTATCATTTTCCTTATTCCTCATTAAAATGGTGATCTTGATTTAATATCAATTTTATTAAACAACCGAGTTTCACCAAGATACTCTCGCAAATAACCTGGCAAATGTTTCGCCTCTCGTATTGAGCTGGCTTAAGAGAAGGAATATTCCATGTAGAACGTTCAGTCGATGCGTGAACATGAGCAGCAGTTGGAAATAAGTCAACAAATAGAAATAGTCTTGTGTAATATATATATAATTATCTTATTTTATATCACTAATTATGATAGACTTTGCAGAAATATATAAAAGAAACGTTGATAGAATAGTAAAATATTGTCTGAAGAATATGGAAATCTTCATGAAGTTGAGCAAACAAGGAGAATTCAAGAAGGTTGAAGGTTGCATATTATTCATTTATTTTACTTATTATTTTTAATATATGATACATATATGTGTGTGTGTTAGTATGATGTAATATATATATATAGTAGCATTGTAGATTAATTGTATTGTCTATTTTCTTAACAGAAGCCATGAAAGTTTACGAGAATATCGGTCCAAAAAAGTTAACGGAATTAAGAGTAGAAGAGCTCGAAAGAATTAACCGACTTCAGTTTCAAGTTAAATCTGGCCAACGAGCTCTCAAGATTCTCCGGGGATCCAGAAGTTGTATAGGAACAGAATGAAAACTTGAACGAGCTTACCACCGCTAAAGCTGAGCTCAGGTAAATATATAGATAGTTAATTTAATAAACCAAGTAAATATGTGTGTTTTATATATTTAAATACATTTTACAGAAAATTTCGTTAAGTGAGGAGATAATCACCCTTAAACGAAAAGCTATAGTCGTCTCGGATCGAGAGGCATATTCGAATAGCGCAGAAGAGTTTAACAAGAAACTTTGGAGTTTCGGGGTTAAGAGGGAATGTTCCGAGAATCGCAGGGCTAACGACGGCGTCGTTAAGGAGTTTAGAGTTAACTAAGATGGATTTTCAGAGCAGAGAATATGCGTTTAGTTCGAGAATATTTCGGCTTGAAGGAGCTCGAAGATCGGGTTGTCGAAAAATATGAGGTACTTACACAATCTATATCTTTAAAATATTACTATAATATACACATCTTATATAATATAATATATTGTATATATCAGTACCATAGAGTCTATCTATTATATATGTATATGTTAAGATTGGTACACACACACACACACACACACACATGCAGGCTTGGGAAGGTCGACGTGAAGATTACACATTTTCAAAGGAAGGCTGGAAGAAACAATGGGAGGGCAAATGTGAAACTGGAACTAGAGTCGAACTTGAGAACAAGTTTAGAACAGCCCGGAGAGGAATACACACCTTATATATGTATACAAGTGATTGGTAAGGTACAACACAATAAAACTACTATTAATATGCGTGCGCAATACGTGTATGTATGTATGTTTGACATAGCAAATAAAAATGTCGCCACCTGGAAGTTGCATATGAAATGTCCCGCTCCTTCCAGAACCTTTTCAGTCCATAGAAATCTATATGCTTTGCACACGCATGAAACACACACGTAACACACAAACACACAATCGCGTTTAGAAAAGTTAATCAAGGATTTAGAAGACAAGAAATGTCAGCTTACTGAACCGTTGCTGGTCTGGAAGCTCAAATGAATTATATTATTGAGGAGCGTGATTCTTCCGAAGTGGAACTTCACTAAGTTCGATCTCTAAGTCCATGTGTGTGTGTGTGTCTGTCTAAGAGAGGAGAGAGAGAGAGAGATGTTTTAACATGGTTTTTGTTAAACAAGCTATTTAACATATGTATAATATATTATATTACGTTATATTAATTTATTTATATATAATGTTTAAGCTGGTGATATATATATAATATATATATATATAACTATAATTTATTTTGTAAAGCAGATAACATTGTTTTTTGTTAAACAATCTATTAACTTAAACTAGATAACCTGTTTGAGTCTGTGAACAGAGCATTAAGTAAGTATTATTAAATCACGAGTTTAACATAACTAATGCTTATTCATATTAAGGAATTTTCACTATGCATGTCATTTGCCTTCTATAGAACGTGTGTGAGTATATCTATACATCATACGATCGATACCTGTTCGACCCAGGGAATGCGTGGGTAAGGGAGGTCGAATTCGTGTGATTATGCTGGGGTTACCCAGATATTCCGGACCTGGTGCTTTCCTGGTACCGGTCGGTCGCTGGAAGACACTCGTAGAAGAACCCGTATAGGAGTGTATAAGAAAATGAAGGAAAATTAATATTTATCTTAATTTTCAAAGGTTTGTTGAGTACGTTGTCTTTTTTGCTAAAGGCCATCGTTTCATCACACAGTGCCGGAGGTAAACACAGTGTGATGATGTGTGGTTACGAATGTAATGTATTAGTAGCTATCCCGTGATGATGTGTGGTTACGAATGTAATGTATTAGTAGCATCCCGTGATGATGTGTGATTATGAATGTAATGTATTAATAGCTATCCTGCGCTTGTGTTGATCCCCGGCAGTGCAAGGCGCAGCTAGAGACATTGCATGCCTTTTACTGTGCAAGGGTGCCCCCATGGCCGCATTGATCAACAAACCCACTCCTACCCCTACCAAAGGCGACTCCTGCCCGCCACCTCCCCCCGGTTGTGTGCACCACTCGTAGCAACTTACTTCTTTTGTCCACTCTATTGGTTGATTCAACCACCCCAAGGGGGTTACTGCCTGCCCCAAAATGGGGGGGGGGGGGGGGGGGGGGGTGGCAGCCGCCTTACAGCGCCTCTGGTCCAAGCAGCTCGCACTGACAAGCACAATTGGACTTGCACTCAAGCTCGAGAACGTATGTATTCATGGGGCATGTCGCACTGCTGCTTAGGGTTTTGTTGTTGTTGGGGCTAGCTTGCCTAGCGGGTGTGAACCATGGTTGGTTCTATAGTATTGCACATGCAGCATACCAAAATAAATAATTGATCAAGGAAATGATCATCGTTGGGCCATCAAGTGTTTTGCCCACATTCCTAACTTCTTTGGGACCCAATGCCGTGCCGCTCGCCGCCGAGTGGGACGCATTGACTTTGTTTGGCGTTGGTGGGGTTGAGGGGTTTTGACTATTTGGCGGTACTCCCCAAAGAGTCGCTTGAATACATAGGGGGTTGCACTTATTACAAACCTGGGTAAATAAAGTTAGTTACCCTTATTATAAGGATTTGAGCTTCACATCACCTTATTAAGGATTTTGTAAAGATAATTACAAGTAAATGATAAATTTTTACCTTATTATTACTTCTTTATATTGTAGGTGCGTGCATACTGTATATCACTTTATACATATATATGTATATGTTAAACAATTGTATGTATACAATTTTTTGTACTTGTTTGACAGGTGCATTTGAAATTCTTTAACTTTGAGGCAATTAATTTTAAATTTTGAACCGTGTTTGTTAATGTGGAACATATAGCTACTTGTGTGGATAATAAGTTAAAAAGAGCTCACTCCATTGTGCCTCACGCACCAATAATTACACAATAATGTCCCTCATTACATCAAAGGTGAATCTAGCTGGTTGAGACGGTTTAAACTCAATGCTTATTTGATTAATTGCTAATTACACTCATTCATATTGAAAACAAATTCATGCCTTGTTGTATGCTTACCGAACCTTAAACATAACCCTCAACCCATACTTTTCATTCATTCGTATAGAGACTAACGAGTTTTAAAAAAAACATTTCTGTACATGTAGGTGTGGTGTACGACTACTTATGATGGCACCCTGCAGGGGGTGACATGGACTCACACATGGAAAAACAATCACATAGGGTTTCTACATTAGTTGACAACACAGCACCCCCCTTGTACTAACAACTAGGGAGCACCCAATTTTGTAATGTCACAGTGATCCCAACCTTAGTAGTTCTAAGATAAGAACAAGATGGAAACAATGTATGTGGATTTATTTTTAAAATTAAAATGCCAAACTCCTCTAATTTATAAAGAAGGTCCTTATAAAACAATGTGACATGATTATATAAGTCCTTCCACATGCACTTTATTTGCTGCATTACATACCATTTATGATAATACTATTGAATTTTTCACTGTAAACTATCATATTTAGTTGTGTATATTTCTATCATAAATAAAACTCATTCTCTAGGCCACAAATTGTTCATGTCTTTCTCAATATAGACATTGAAAACGATAGTTGCATTTTTCTATATAGCCACCATCGCTGTTACAATCACAAGTTAAAATTTATGAATTTTGTTTAGTGTGTGGCTTTCGAGACAAAGACTATTAATTTAAAATTAATTATATAGTCTAAAGTGTGGGTAATTTAACATATGACCTTTATAGTGTTTTAAAATGTATAATGGCTTTTCAATTTTGATAATGTCTTTAGTTTGTGGCTGTCAAGCCACGATCCAGGAACTAGGAAAAGAACAGGATTCTAGGAACAAGGAGGCTTGACTCAGGAACAGGACAGAGAGCAGGATAGGAACTAGAAAACAGGAGCAAGACCGGAACCGGATAGGAATCCGGGAGAGACAGGAACAGGATAGGATCCAGGAGAAACAGGATAGGACCCAGGAGCGAGACAAGAGCAGGAGGCAAAGGAGCAAGACAAGACAAGACAAGAACAAGACAAGAACAAGAATGATCGTAGAATGACTGGTGTTGATAGTAACTAATTGTACAACAATTAGGTCGGAGCTTTTTATGCTCACAACTCCAAGCTAATCTAGTCATGAGTCTAATCTAGTCATGAGCTAAGAAGTGTCCCTTATCCTCTAGGCATATCCTGTAGCATATCCCTATAGGAATATCCTATAATATAGATTGGAGGGTCAATATTGGAACTTATACAAAGGTACGAGCAAATAATAAGTTGTTTTGAATATTGGTCTTCCAAACAGCCCATGAAAGATTTTGTCCATTATAAAGGAAGTTTAAATAATTGCTTATTCTTTCCGTTATTATTTATTATCCTATCTAGTGTACATAATTGTAAAATCACATTCTTCCATAACAAAAGTAATTATTAAATGAAGTGACATATATATACTTTAAATGACTTAGTCTACCTTATAAAAGATTAAAATGAACACAATTGATTTATTGTTTACTTAAATTGTAACACAATCACAAGTTGTTTAAAATATGGCATACGAAATTTATAATATTAAGAAAATCAACCAAGGAACACATTGCACATGTAATGTAATGAAATGATAAAGATGGAATAAGTGTTTATGAGAAGGATTATCCTCTAGTGGAATTCACTTTAAGGAACTTAATGTATGACCCTAAGTTTTATTATTAAACTTTTAGGGTCGTTTTGGAAGACTAGCGTTAGTCAGGATGTTGATACCGTATAATCACTTGGTAATTATATATTGCCACATATTAACCCTTTGGGTTAAAATTCTAATAGATAACCAATGATCACCTTATATGAAAAAAAAATTAAAGATATATTCTTGGAAGGATATATAATCTTGCCTCACATATGGAAAGGAAAGAGCTTGACACTATGTTAAGACCTATTCCCTGCAGGCATATCCTGTATCGTATCCTGTATCCGAAATCCTGCATCCTGTATCATGTATCCGGAATCCTGTATCCTGTATCGGGTTGTGACAGCACCTCCTCCCTAAGGACGAGTTCCACGAGTCTTAGGACCTGGTTTAGCAGGATAATGCCGATGGAAGGCAGCAACTTTGGAAGAAGCATGGAGTAAGTTGGATGCAGGTTCCCAAGTGCGATCGGTAGGCAAATAACCTTTCCAATCCACCAAGTATTGAAGTTGGCGGCGATGAAGACGAGAATCAAGGATGGCTGCAACTTCGTACTCAGGTTCACCAGCAATGACCACAGGAGGGGGAGGAGAAGAAGCACGACCAGGAAGAGAAGAAGGATGATACGGCTCCAACAAGGAGGTGTGAAACACAGGATGAAGTTTCACCGTGGATGGTAACTCGAGTCGGAAAGCTACAGGATTTACCTCCGCCACGATCCTGTAAGGGCCCAATCGTTGAAAATCCAACTTAGAAGAAGGCCTGTTGGTGCGAATGTGTCGACGAAGAAGCCACACGAGATCACCAATCTTGTATGCAGGTGCCGGCTGACGGTGAGCATCAGCATGATGCTTGTACGTTCCTGTGCCTGCTGAAGATGAACCTGGAGATCATCCTGTACCTGCCGAAGATGCTGAAGACGATCCTGTACTGCAGGAGCGGAAGAAGGAGAAGCGGAGGAGCAAAGTCAAAACGTGGATGGTGGCCTGTAAGAGCAAAGAAAGGTGTCTGTCCTGTAGATGCGTGAAGGAGTTGTTGTAGGCAAACTCCGCCATTGGAAGAAGGTCCAACCAGTTGTCCTGTGGTAACTGATGAAGCAACGAAGATATTGTTCCAAGGTCTGAATTGTGCGTTCGACTGCCCATCGTTTGCGGGTGATATCCTGAAGAAAGATCCGCTTTAACCTGTAGACTCCGAAGAAGCTCTCGCCAAAACTTGGACATGAATTGTGGACCTCGATCGGAAACAATGCTCTCAGGAAGACCATGATGTCGGAACACCTCACGGATCACCAACTCGGCAGTTGTCTGACCTGTAGCTGTCTTGTTGCAGGGTAGGAAATGAGCCTGCTTGGTGAAACGGTCAACCACCACAAGAACTGCATCGAATCCACGAGAAGGAGGAAGATCTGTGAGGAAATCCATAGAAATGGATCTCCAAGGAGCAGAAGGAACAGGAAGAGGACGAAGAAGACCAGAGGGTGCATGATGAGGCATCTTCGACCTGCAGTGTCACAACTCCGTACAAACCTTCCACAAAACCTCGCAACCCAGGCCACCAATAGTTGCGAGTCACCAACTCAACTGTCTTGGCCACACCAAAATGTCCTGTAGCCGGGGTATCATGACAATCCTGTACCACACGAGTCCTGCAAACACCAACAGGAACGTACAGGAGACCTTCCCGGTACAGGAGTCCATCCTGTATGGTGAACAGGTTGTAGTCTGGACGGGAACTGGAGGAAGAGGAACTTGCAACGTCAGGATGAATGTGTGAGAACACATTCTTTGCCAAGTCGTCTGTAGCCAACTGCGAACGGACGTCCTGTAGGAGTGTTGAATTTGCTGGAGCCTGATGAACCTGCAGTGCCGCAAGCCGGAATCGATCAGGACCCAACAACACTTGCCTTTGACAGTCAAATGCAGGATCGCCCGGGCTTGGTGCAAGGTAAGAGCGCCTAGACAATGCGTCCGCCTTGCCATTCCGAAAACCGGGCCTGTAGACGATGACGAAGTCAAAACGTGATAGGAACTCCCCCACCTAGCCTGTCGCCGACTGAGAACTCGAGCCGTTTGAAAGTACTCCAGGTTCTTGTGATCCGTAAGAACTTGTACAGGATGTGCAGCACCTTCCAGGAAATGCCGCCACTCCTCAAACGAATCCACAATGGCCTTGAGTTCCTTGTCATGAATCTCGTAATTGATCTCCGCCGACAGGAACTTACGAGAGTGAAAAGCTACAGGATGAAGCAACTTGTCCTCTCCAACTTGCGATAGGACGGATCCTACTGCAAAATCCGAGGCATCTGCTTCAACGAAGAAAGGACGAGAAGGATCAGGATGTGCTAAAATCGGAGCTGTCGTGAAGGTTCCTTGAGTGTTGTGAATGCATGTTCCGCCTTGTCGGACCAAGAGAAAACCTCTGTGCGCTTGGTGAGTTCCGTGAGTGGAAGTACACGCTTGGAGAAGTCCTGTATGAACGCCTGTAGAAGTTTGCAAAGCCAAGGAAACATTGTACATCTCGTACAGACTTGGGCCTCTCCCACTCCACGATGGTCTTCACCTTGTGCATGTCCATGGAAACGCCAGCAGGAGAGACGATGTAGCCCAAGAACTCCACAGAATCCCTATCGAAAAAACACTTCTCCAACTTCGCATACAGGCCATGCTCACGAAGCCGCTGTAGAACCAACGTACATGCTTGTCATGTGCCGCCTGGTCCTTGGAGAAAATCAAAATGTCGTCGAGGTAGATCACCACAAACTGGTCCAAGAAGTCACGAAAGATGTCGTTCACCATGTGTTGGAACACGGCTGGGGCATTGGTAAGGCCGAAAGGCATCACCGTGTACTCGAAGTGTCCATACCTTGTACGAAAGGCAGTCTTCCACTCATCGCCGGACGAATCCGTACAAGGTTGTAGGCCCCTCGTAAGTCGATCTTCGTGAACACCTTTGCTCCTCGCAGCCGATCGAGAAGTTCCGGGATCAATGGCAACGGGGTACCGATTCCGAATGGTAGCTTGATTCAAACCCCTGTAGTCCACAACCAAACGTAAGCTCCCATCCTTCTTCTTGACAAAGAAGATAGGCGCTCCTGCAGGGGACTTTGAGTGACGAATGAAGCCGGATGCCAAGTTGTCCTCGATGTACTGGCGAAGAACCTCCAACTCTGTGGGTGACAATGCGTAAATCGGTCCGAACGGTGGAGTCTTTCCTTCCGCAAGATCAATAGGACAGTCGTAGGACCTGTGAACAGGAAGAACTGCAGCCTTGTGCTTGTCAAAAACGTCCTTAAAGGAGTGTACTTGGATGGTAGGGAAGAAGGAGGAGAAGGAAGAGCAGGAGAAGGAGATTGAAAAACAGGAGAGTCAGACACAGGAAAGGTAGAAGAGGACGTAGGAGTTACTTGAAAGGCAAAAAGGTGGAAAGGAGCAGGATCAGTGGCAAGTTCATGCATGGTAGTGGTAAGAACTCGGAGAGGAGAAGGAGGGAGCTGTGACTGAAAAAGAGGAAGGATCTTGGGGGGTGGAAGAGAAACAGAGTAATGAAAAGAGGCAGGATTGGAGAAACAGATGTGGATGTTGACAAGTGTACAGGATTGGAAGAATCCTGTACAGAAGTCCGTGGATGCACAGGAGTGAGGAGAGCCTGTGAGTGTGCTGACGAACCAACAGGAGGTGGATCCTGTTGAGGAGGAACCTTCGACACTGATACAGGATTGGAAGAACCCTGTACAGGACACCGCAAACTTACAGGAGTGGAGAGCCTGCGGATGTGCTGAGGAACTGACATGAGGTGAATCCTGTCGAGCAGGAGTCTTCAACACTGGTACAGGAACAGGCACGGTCAATCCTGTAGCTTGTACTGCCTCAGACACCAAGGATGTATCCTGCACGCAGGAAGGTACAGGATTGATCCTGGCTGCTGGAGAGGAAAACGTGAGCGTCCTAGACCTCCAGTCGATCTGCGGATTTGCAACAACGAACCATGGCATGCCAAAAATGATGGGAGTCGACCGAGTCTTGATCAAGTTGAAGGAAATCGAACAGTTGAATGCACCATGATTGCAAGAGAGAGGTGTGGTAGCGTGGGTAACTGCGCCAGAAGCAATCAAACGACCATCGGCCACCTCTACAGGAACTGCACGCTTCAACTTCACCACCGGAATGCCATGCTGAGCTGCAAAAGTGTCATCCATGAAACATGCATTTGCACCAGTGTCTAACAGGGCAAACTCCTTGAGCTCTCGATTATTGAGGCGAATGTGTACAGGAAACTTGAGTGATGGAATGGTATGAGCAGCACCAATGGAGCCTGCACCTACGTCCAACTTCGCGGCTCCTAGACGAAGTGGACATTGAAGTTTTCCGACTGAACTTCAGCTTCGGCTTCACGCGTCTTGAACTTTCTGGCTTTATTAGGACATTCCGCCACCTTGTGTCCTGCTGCACCACAATACAAGCATAGGTTCTCACCCCGACGACGTTGCTTCTCAGCAGTTGAAAGTGGGCCACGCTTGGATTGTTAACCTCCATAGGAACTGCTCCAGAAGGTGTCGTAGGAACATGTGCTACGGCTACAGGATTGGTTGGCAGGAACTGCTGACGGAATTTTTCCTGACGGCGCTCGAACAAACGGTTGTCGCAGCGAACGGCCTGTTGCATGATCTCCGCTAACGTTTGAGCATCCGGTAATGTAAGGAGAAGGTCCTTCACATCATCCCTCAGCCCAAAACGGAAAGTGTTCGATCAATGCAGTCTCGTCCCATGGAATGTTCGTGCACAATTGCTGGAATTCGGATGCATAAACGGAAGCTGGTCTGGATCCTTGTGTGAGCCTCCGTAACTTTGCATGCAGAACGGTACTTATCAGGATCTCCAAAACAGGCTTCAAAGGCAGCCACGAAACCTTCAAAGTCTTCCATCAATGGGTCGTCACGCTCCAGCAAGGGAGCAACCCAAGCTCGTGGAGATCCACTTAGTAAGGATGCCAAAAGGCCAACCTTTTGTGCATCCGTCGAGTAGCGGCGTGGTTGCATGCGGATCAAGAGCCGGATCTGATTCAGGAAACCTTGGAAATCGGTGCATTGCCACTGAACTTTCTGGCATGCTGATCTTCGGCTCCGAAGAAAAGTTCGATGGAGAGGAACCACCGATGCTGAGAGAGAGCCTGCGCAGCAGCCTTGGAGGATGCATCAGCAGCTGCATGCCGCGTTGGTGGAACCTTGCAGATCGTGACCACTTGGCGCAAAGTGGCCAGCTGTGAAGCAACATTTGGTGCTCGCGTTGAAAGTGCTCAAAATCGGCCATGATCTATGAAAAGAAAAAAGAGAAAAACGAAGGAAGAAAACCAAGGAAAAAAAAGTACTAGGAAACGAGAGCTATGGAACCAGTTACTATCAAACTGTCAGCCACGATCCAGGAACTAGGAAAAAACAGGATTCCAGGAACAAGGAGGCTTGACTCAGGAACAGGACAGAGAGCAGGATAGGACTAGGAACTCAGGAGCAAGACTGGAACCGAATAGGACGGGAGAGACAGGAACAGGATAGGATCTAGGAGAACAGGATAGGACCCAGGAGCGAGACAAGAGCAGGAAGCAAAGGAGCAAGACAAGACAAGAACAAGACAAGAACAAGAATGATCGTAGAATGACTGGTGTTGATAGTAACTGATTGTACAACAATTAGGTCGGAGCTTTTATGCCACAACTCCAAGCTAATTTAGTCATGAGTCTAATCTAGTTATGAGCTAAGAATAGTGTCCCTTATCCTCTAGGCATATCCTGTAGCATATCCTATAGGCATATCCTATAGGAAATCTTATAGGTATATCCTGTAGGAATATCCTGCAGGCATATCCTGTAACCTGTATCCTGTATCCGAAATCCTGCATCCTGTATCCGGAATCCTATATCCTGTATCGGGTTGTGACAGTGGCTTTGTATAAGATTATTATTATGTAGAATATTGTATTAACTTAGGAAATTAACATTTTTATTGTTCAAATAAATGTTAATTTCCTAGTCATTCCATATAGGACATTCATATGGCTTGCTTAAGAAGTTGTAAAAGAGTATGAGTATGCATCTCTTTCTCTCTCTCTCCTTAGAGGGAGTGTGCACACCCCAAAGGAACTCCAATCCATCGGTATACGAACCACAATATCAAGTCTTTTTATATATCATGTTTCTTCTTTCCTATCATACCAAGCTTTCCTTGTTTTCTTCAAAACCGAGTCCTATTACTAAATTTTGTCTTTTGGTCACTAAATAAAGTGGGTTTGTTGGGTCTGGTACTGTACACATTTTAAATTGTTTTTCTAATGGTTTTTAATGGAGCTTTTTTCTTTATACTTAATCATTTAAAATCACTTAATATTGAAATCTAAAAACATGATAAATGTTATCATCACTTTATCGTGTAAACTAGGGTTATTTATGAAAGTGGAGCAAAATCTTGTAACATTTTAAGTTTAAATGAATATTTATATTTTATGCATATTCACTTCAATTTAGAAAAATATTCTCCTTTTTTGGGGGGCTAGTATATATTTTTCACTAAAATTATGAAAATTGATTTTAATAAATTTCATTAAGTTCAAAAACATATACTCTTTCATTTATAATATCATTATAATGCTTGATTTAGTCATAACCAAATGTGCATACATCTTTTATGCTATAGACATATAAGCGCACATGTGTATGTGTGTGTGTATTACAAATATAATATATAATGTACCAAAGAAATGGTAATTTCAAACTACACTTTATAAATGTAATATATCTATAGTGTATACACATTCACATGTGCATGCCTACACACACTAGGAAGTTGGTTAACTTTACACCTTACTATATTGTTTATACATATGTAAATAAACTTTTTTAATGAACTTCTGTTGTATACACATAATTGTTATATACATAACATGTGCATGAGTATTGCTATATATATAACAAAATGTAATAAAGCTATGCAAGATACACTGATATATACTTATGCGAATATACATCAACACAATACTTTGCACATACACATATCTTGTACATGATGTATATACAATACATTAGATACACGGATATACATAAGTGTATAAGCATACACACATGGTTAAGGTTTTATATTGAATTTGTGTATTAAAGTTATATAAACTTAAATCTATAGAACATTAATGTTTGAACCCATTTATATACATTTTGAACACAATATTGTAGTATGGACGAGAATGATAATGGATATGAATGCATTTACATAGATTTAAGAATAACAGGAATTATAATTATTGATGTGTTATGGCATTTTCTCTTTATTACACATTATAGATATATTTTTCAAACATGTTATAAAAATAAGTAGTATATATAATTTATTTCAAATATTATTGTATAAATTTAATATGATTTGAACTATGTTCTTTTAACATGTTATCAATATAAATGAACATCCGAGATGATCCCAAAAAATGAAATCATCGCTGCAAGGGTTTATAAGGCACATAATGGGCAACAAAGTGTGACGTTTAAGGTTGTGGGAACAATGTTTACAATCAAGCACGCTTAAGGATTAATGTTTATAACCGAACTAAGCGCCTTGTTGCAACAATGATTTTCAAAGGCATGTTTAAATTTATGTTCTCTTTTCTAATTGAGTATTTCTAATAAGAAAAGAGGTAAGTCATGTTTATTGTTGTTATAAAGCTTAATGACATTAATTTTTTAGCATGAGTGTTGTACTATACAACGAGAAGCATGTGAGTGTAGTACTAAAATATACAATGAGAAGCATGCTTTTAATTTTGAAGAGGAAGAACAACCATTGACACAAATGACATTCAAGACATTGGTAATTTTCTTTTAAGTTGTATTATTTATTAATGTTTAATATGTGTAGAATTATAATTTATATTGTTTTGAATTCTTTATTATTTTTGTATAAGAAATTCATAAGATATTATTTTAAATGATATTGACAAGGGCATTATTTTGAGTGATATTGATACATGCATTATTTTGAGTGATATTGACAAAAGCATTAAAAATAATTTACAGACTAAGGTACTCAACTATATAATAATTGAAGAAAATGATGCTATATTTAATATGTTTCTTATTTCTCATGATTTATTTAATTTTTTATCTTAGTTAAAGAAAGTTTATGAATAAATAACAATTTATTTATGTAGTACAATTGAAGATGTGAAGGTAAAACCATAAGTTTAAAAAGGAACATTCAACAATACCATTGTATTTTATTTTTAAATTAAAAAATAAATCATTATTTAAACAAACATGTTTAGCTCTTTAGTTTAAATAACCTAATTAATATATAATTATCACTTAATAATATCAAAAGCCATAATTGCTAACCACACTTATAACATTCTTATTAATCATTATAAAAGCTCTTTATGGAACTAACCACTTTTTATATATTAGCACACTATATAGCACACATCTTCACACCAACATTAACATCCTAGAAAACTTATTAATACACAACTTAATACCAATGTTAACACCCTTCATTTACAACTATAAAGCTTTTATAGTAATCTTTTTAGAAAAAACCATACTTCTTGACTCCTTATGAATGTGACTTATGCCATCATTTATGCTCACATGTGTATATACGAACGTTTGTAATTAAAATAAGAATGTCTATAATTCCATTTTCTTAATAATTAGTAATTTTTATTATTCAATTGGCATTTTTTAATATAAAGAAATAAGTTTTAGAATAATATAAGTTTAAAGAAAGAATATTTTTTTAAAGTATGTTTAAAATATTAATAATTAATATGTAAGTATTAATTAAATTATTTTTTTATATTCCCATTTTACTTACAATGTTATATATATGTCATAATGCTCTAACTTGTAATGACTTGAAAACAAATAAAGAAAACATCATTAATGTCACACAGTAAAGCATTTATTACATGACCAATTCATGTAGTAAATGCTCCACAATCAACAATACACATGACACTTATTGTCAATGTGCATTACCACCATTGTTAAAACTTCATGCACAATAATATAACTCACCTTAAGTCCTACTCTATACAATATGTTCTTGACCATAATAAATTTAGTACAAAATTATTTTATAGTAATAAACATGAAAACATTTTTATAATATCAACAACACTCTTGAATGTGAAAACACTAATTCAGTCACAAGCATGTTAAGTATAATACAAATTGCATGGTTAGTTCCTGTAATGTCCTTTATTGTGTCATATTATATAGTATGATAGTTTACATAATTAAAAAGATTTTTTGCAAACAGAAACTTAAACAAATTATGCACAACCATGACTATTAAAATCATCTTATTAATAAAAATAATTTTACCATAAAGATGCAAAAGACATTATTATTTTCCAAATTTTATGTACCACAAATAGTTAATTTATAAATAACAAAAATGTAATATTTTATCTTTTATTAGTTTCACAGAAAATATATTGAAACTCCTTTCAACTTATAAATCAACAAATCCCTGAAAATAACAAATAAAAAATTGACTAATAACATTTTTTTATAACATTCTTGATTTCTTAAATAGTACTTTTAAGAATCAAATAATGTATGAAGAAAATATAAAGAGATTACGTAGAGAGCTACAACAACACACCATGAAAATCAAAATGTAAATATAAGGTTATAACCATTAAAAAATATCTTTTTAATAATCAAATCAATTTTTAACATGTAGCTTCCCATTTTATAATGCTTATATGAGTCAGTCGGATCACAAATTGAGACAGCTCTTACTTTATAAATTAAATTACTCACAAAGTAAAAAGATTTCTCACTTTGTTGTCCAATTGAATCACAAAATGAAACGGCACCTCATTGCAAACCAATTAACTCATAAAGTAAAATTAATTTTCACTTTGTGAACTGATTAATTCGAACATTAAAGATATATCCATGTATGCATGAGTATTACAATGACTATGCATCATACATCATGTCATGCATAATTACCATGCATGAACGAGGAACATGACATTGTAATTAAATCTACATTGAGACGTTTTGCATTTCATATTTAATGTGTATCAAAGTATTTTGATTGCATTTGAAACAAACACAGTAATAAAATATTATACATGATTTATTGTTTAACACACAGCTTAACGTACAAGTAAGAGATACATATTATCTTAGGTACATCATATAGATAGATAATAGATACACACACACATACACTAATAAAACTAGTCATATAGTTGATGCGTAACAGGATTAATTAACTTACATTTTGTATCTTATAAGTTGATCCGGTATAGAATATTCGAAATGTGGAAGATGAATAACTTTTTCTCTTTATCATTCTATGGTGTTGACATCCAGCTTTAGCTACAAGAGAAACATTGTAAGTGTATATAAGCATGCATGTCATTGTACACATACACGCGCACGTAAATCTTTTACCTTCATCTATACATGTGTGTAAAGTGTATGTATGTACTTATATGTGCATGTAAATGTATTCATGTTTATAAATGTAAATGTAGGTGTCTCCATGTTTATGTGTATATGTGTTCTCCTCTATGCTCAGTGTCTCCATGTGCGCATAAACTCTGCGTATGTATAGTTCTAGTTTAAATTAAATTGTTGTACGTTCACACAACAGATCAGTAGGATATGCACAAATACATACATTTAAGTAGAGCGAAAGCCGATTGTGACATTTGATATGTAAGCATATGTGTGTGTGTGTGTTGTGTGTGTGTGGCGTAAACGTACAATATATAGTACACTAATATAATGGTGAGCATTAGACTTTATAAGTCTTATAATAGAAAGATTAACAATCTAATATATGTCGATATGTGAACACGTAATTAAGAAAGTTATAGTTGAGATCTCTCTCTCTCACACACACACGTAACGTTTATATACATAAACAAGTATATCTTTACAAATGTTCATGCAATATTTCTGCATTAGACAAATGTTCAAGCAATATTTGTACATTAGACATATACATTATTAAATAATACTACACTTGTTTTTAATGTGATAGATAAAGAACATTAAGATAGTGATAGTACATACACAATGGTATTATATCCATGTTTGATTGTGCAATTAGGAACTCTTGGATTTCTCTCTCTTTGAGTGTGTGTACGACGAATGAAAGTGATTACATCTTAATGTTTTCATGGAGTTGTAGATCCCTTGTCAAGGTCCTGTGCAAATTTCTTCCTCAATGTTTTGAATTCCCTTGTTCTCGTATATTTGTGTACCTATACATTAATTACCTAATGTTATTTATTAAATTATCAGACTTCAGTACATAAGAGGAGCAAATATACATACAAACATGGATATTATATTTATGGACATGCATAGATTCACATGCACATATAAGTATATACGTACATTTTTACACACACATGTACAGACGGAGGGCACTGTAAAGACACAAATATTTACGTACACTTTGTGTGTGTGTGTTGTGTTGGTGTGCTTGTGTACAATAAGAAGCATACACACACACACAACACACACACACACACACACTGGCAACATTGGTAGGAGAAGGGGAAGAGCTAAACTTTGTTCAGAGACTCGTCTTCCACATTTTCACCAAATATGCAAACAATGCTTGGTGTTGTATTTCATAAAATTTATTAAACATCCCATTGTTATACAATAGCTAAATCATTATTTGACGGTTGGTCATTGTTGATACGATTCGCAAAAGTTCAATTTTGTTGAACCTTAAATGATTTAATTCTGCATCATCTAATTCAGAACTTTTACATGTGCACGGTGTATAAAACTGCCACTTGGGTAGTGACGTGGCAGAAACATGGCAATACCACATGTAACACTGTGACATGGCAAAATGCTAATACATAATCAATAGTTTATATAATTAAAATCTGTTAATGTTTAAACTTGATTAAATTCCAAGATAGATTTCTTAGGGGAGACAACACATAAATGCATTTGCATAAGAATATGAGCCATATTATGCACCCATAGATATGTGTCTGGGTGTTAACTACGAATTTGCGTGTGTGTGTGACTAAGTAAATGTTAAATAAAAATTACAATATATATCTTTTCAACCTCTCGTCTCTTATATAGTTCATTGTAAGGACATAATCTTCTTACGCACTAATTCTTAATTGTATTATCGATTTATAGTTACAAGCTGTCGAGGAATGTTTGTTTACCGCTTTATGTGTGAGAGAGCTACCACAGCAACCCAGTTGCCAGTTGTATATATTATATACCGTACATACAGATGTATACAATTGTATATGCTTACATCTATCTATACAAAAGATAACGTTGGGATCCATTGTATACCGTACATAATGCATCTGTATACACGATAATTTGGGACCAGCTGCGGGTCATTGAAACCAACCCTGGAGTTGGAAGTGTGTGCGTGTCGTTACATATGTTATAATGCAAATCCAATGATTCCTTTGAGACCACCTTGTTTAGAATGGACATACACACACAGACAACACGCACGCACAGTATCCTTGACCATTTCCTAGCTGACATCACAAAAGCATAATATATAAATATTCTAATAGTTGCTAAGTCATGTCTAAAAGCCCACTCTCATCTCTACAAATATAAACAGCCCTCTCTACACCTCAACACCTGCATTTCTTAATCTCCAATGGCTCGTTATCTAGTATTCATCGGTGTTCTTGTCACGTTTGCAGCGTTTGTAAATGCAGCTGACCCGGACATGCTGCAGGACTTCTGTGTTGCCGACAACACAAGCACCATCACGATCAATGGCAAAGTGTGCAAGCCAAACGCAGCTGTGAGCGGAGCAGATTTCAAGTCAGCCATTCTCAAGAATCCAGGCAACACCAACAACAAACTGGGATCCGCTGTGCAGGCTGCCACGTGAAACAACTTGCAGGGCTGAACACTCTTGGAGTAGCTTGCCCGTCTCGACTACGCACCCGGTACTAACCCCCCACACATACACCCCGTGGTACCGAGCTTCTCTATCTCCTCGAAGGCGAACTCCTTGTGGATTCGTTTCAACGACTAACAACACGCTCTTCGCCACTACCATTAATGCCGGTGAGCTGTTTGTCTTTCCCAGGGGCTTGACACTTCCAGATCAACACTGGCGAGATCCTGCCGTCGCATTTGCCGGATTCAACAGCCAGAACCCAGGGACTTCACAGGTTGCCAAGGCTGTGTTCGCTTCTAACCCACCGATCTTCGACGATGTCCTTCTTAAGGCGTTCCAGATCGACCAGGATACTCTCCAGAAGCTCAGGGCTCTCATTGCCCAGACTTAGCTTCCATCTCTACAGTTTCTGTAAGTGTGGCTTTGTACACAGTTAATAAAGCAAAACAAAAGTCTTGATCCCATGACACACGCACACGCACACACACACATCCTGACAAGCAAAACGAAGGTCTTGATGTGTGCAAAAACATAGACACACGCACGCACGCACACACGATCAAAGTATCATGATATGCATCACTTTTTCAAAGTCGAACTGAACAAACCATATAAAAAATGTGTTCACGTCCTATTTGACTTCACAAACAAGAAAGTTTCATCATGTTGAAATATGCTTACTTAATTAATTCTTATCCATTCATTGGATGACGATTTAATAAAACAGGGATTCTTATATCTTATATACACGACCAGTGCTCGCATACATACACTTATAAAATGTTATGTTAGGGAGGTCGTGTTATTTACCTGGTAAAGAATTAGCAAGTAGGAGCTCAACAAAGCCTTCCCGAGATGCACCGCTGAGAACCGGTCTTTCCGCATCGATTCCTCAATATGCTATCGTAGTGACCTCTGCAAGCTCCCAACAGACAAGTCCAGTCGTGAGAACTCCGCTCGACCGGCATATTCCTCATCAAGTCCTCAGCATCTTCGATGTAGCCGGCACGACCCAGTAAGTCAACCATGCTGCCTTACCGGCTCCAAGCCGTAGTCGAAGCCTTCACCCGCGGAAACGATCTAGCAAAGAAGCCTGATGCTTGGCTGCATGAGCTGGTGGGCACGATCCAGATGAATGCCACAAGCAGCAGCGAAACGCTGCAGCCAAGGGGGATACAGCCCAACTGCGGATTCTCTTGGCGTTTCTCAAATACTTCACATGCAAACTCTCCTAAGTCTGGGTTTGTTGTGTGAAAAGGCGAATATCAACTAACCTATGTTTTTGTATTTCTGGATCTTTTATACAGTTCTTTATAACTATATATGGTAGTTCTCCATAAATATATACGGCCTAGCTATATATGGTCTAAACCATATATAACTTCTCCAGCTTCCATATCTCAACACTCCCACTCAGCCGTGAGAGTTCAAGATGGTCATTCGAGACCGGTGTCGCTGGAAACTATCCCTGCTCAAAACCTTAGTCATAATATTCTGCAACCATCTCGATACTAAACACATGCTTGAGTTTGATATTCCCGGCTCGAACCTCTTGTCGGATGAAGTGATACTTCACATCGACATGCTTGACTTTGTCATGATGTCTGGGGTTCTCTGAAGTAGCTATGGCACTAGTACTGTCACAGTAAATTGTGATCGGCCTCGAAAATGAAATTCCCATGTCCTTCAGCAACTTCATTAACCATGTTGCTTCCTTGGCTGCCTCTGTTGCTGAAATGTACTCGGCCTCCATGAGGAGAGTGCAATCACTCGCTGCAGTCTGCTCATCCAACTGATAAGCCCATCATCCAGAAGAAACACATATCCTGAAGTGGACTTCCTAGTCTCCCTGTTTCCTGCCCAATCTGAATCTGTGAAACCCACTAGATCCATTACCATGTGATCTCCTGTAGAGCTCCCACTAGCTGAATATGTGAGACAAAACCCGACTGTGCCTCAAGTATCGTAAGATACGTTTGACTGCTGTCCAATGAGCCTCTCCTGGATTCTCTACAAACCTGGAAACCACTCCGACTGCAAAAGCCAAGTCTGGTCGAGTGGAAATGGCTAGATATAACAAACAACCAACTATCTGCCTATAAGGAACCTGTGCCATGACTCGTCTCTCCTCCTCAGACGTCGGCTGTTGATCTTTTGAAAGTTGTGTGTGTATGTCCATGGGGGTGCTGACATGTTGTCGGCCATGTCATACTTCTGAAGTATCTCTTGCACATAGTGTGCTTGAGATAGCTGAATCACCCCTGCAGCTCTATCCCGGAACACCTGAATGCCCAAACAATAGCATAGATCGCCGGCTGCAGAGATCTCAAACTGAGATCGAAACTGGTGTTCAAAGAATTGAACAAGCCGAAACTGGCTTGCGGCCATGATGTTGTCATCAACATATAATGCCAGGTATGCAAAGTCCACTCCCTGTCGAAAGACATATACGTTTCCATCTGCAGTGGACTTCTGGAAACCGATGGAGGTGAGAAACCTGTCTACATGATCATACCAGGCTCGTGGTGACTGCTTCAAGCCATACAGGGCCTTTCGAAGACGACAAACATTGTGTTCTTGTCCTTGTACCACGAATCCCTCAGGCTGTGTAGTGTAGACTTCCTCCTTCAGCTCTCCATACAGGAAAGCAGTCTTTACATCAAGCTGGTGAACTTCCAGATTCAAGCTAGTTGCTATCCGAAGAATGAGACGAATGGAAGCCATCTTCACCACTGGTGAATACGTCTCATAGAAGTCAACTCCAGCGATTTGTGAGAATCCTCGTGCAACAAACCTAGCCTTGTATCGGAGTACTTCGCCATGTGCATCCAGCTTCTTCTTGAATAGCCACTTGGTACTTACAGTGCGGCGACCGTGGGGAAGAGTAACAAGCTCCCAAACCTGGTTCTTGAGGAGAGAAGCATATTCCTCCTCCATGGCAGCCCTCCATTCTGCTGCCTCTTGTGATTGCATCGCCTCATGCACTGTCCGGGCTCCCGAGGATACCTGGAGGTGAAGAAGGAGGTTGAAGACTCATCAGCTTCTCTTGCCTTTCGTGACTTGTAGCTAATTCTCCCACTTCTCGTGATTGTGTTGATGGGTCGGTCTGGATTAGGTACCTGCGGAGGTGCTTGCTGAAGTGGAGGAATCTCCTCCTCGCTTTCGTGCTCCTCCTCACTAGATCTGATCTCTGCAATCTGCAGTCCTGGATCTTCCCCAATGCCCTGGATCAGGCCCATGTGCTGGTGGATCCTGTGGCTGCTCTTCCTCAAGAATATAGCCGTCGGATTAACTTGAACTGTAAACCTATCCTTGTAAAGCATATCCTCATTAAACTTAACGTCTCGGCTCACAACAATTTTCTGGTGAGTGGGATCGTAAAGCCTATATGCCTTGCTCTCATGGCAATATCCCACCATGATATACATGTTACTCTTCTGCTCCAACTTACGACGGAGTTCGTGGAACATGTGCATATGCCAGGCACCCAAACACACGGAGGTGTTTCAAACTGACTCGCTTCCCAGTCCACCGGGTGAATGGAACTTCTCCACCAATGCTGCTTGCAGGAAGTCGATTCCGGATGTAGCTGGCTGTGCTTAAGGCCTCTGCCCAATAATTGAGCGGTGTTCCTGCATGCATAAGCATGCATCTTGTCGTCTCCACTAGAGTCGATTCATTCTCTGCCACTCCATTTTGCTGAGCTGAGTATGGGGCTGTAAACTGCTGCTGAATCCCAGATTCTTCGCACAACTTCTTAAGCACACTTGCTTGATACTCCCCACCTCTATCACTCCTAAGTACACGGATTTTCAAATTCTGCCACACGTTTTCTGCAGCAATCTTATATAGCCGAAACATTTCTGCTACTTCTGATTTGTTAATCAAGAATTTCACCACTGTGTAACGAGTATAATCATCTATAAACGTCACAAAATACCTCCTTCTGTTCAATGACTGAACATGCATTGGTCCACACACGTCTGTGTGCACTAATTCTAGAGGTTGAGTGGTCTTACAGCAGATGCCCTTACTGGGGAACGGTTGCCTATGTTGTCTTCCAAAACAGCATGCCTCACAGAACTCAAGGTTGTCTCTAAGTACCTGAAAGTCTGAAAGCTGGTCCTGGTCCCGAGCTACAGCTCGAATCGCTGCCTCGTTTGCATGTCCCAATCGTTGATGCCATCGTTGAAGAGTTGTGGAGAAGATCTTCTTCTTGGGTATCACCAATGTGGCGTCTAGCCTATAGTTCCCAGCATGTCTTTGGCCACGTGCTACTATGGTTCCTTGCTTGTCAGTGTAAGTGATCTTGTCCTTATCGATTTGACCTTTCCAACCGGCATCTGCTATCTTCCCAACCGAGATAAGAGTTTCGCTGAGTGTGGGGACATAGTGAACCTGTCGAAGATCGACAATCTCACCATTCTGGAGTTGAATCTCTACTGTCCCGACTCCTGCAATGCTCAATGGTCGATGATCTCCCGTGTAGACTCCTTCTCCCACTGGGATTGCCTGATATGTCTTAAAAGCGGCAAATACTGGAGTACAGTGAACATTGGCACAACTGTCCAACCAGAGGATATTTTCTTCCTCGAAAGGACTGAGGTTAGTGGTTACCATGAGGGCCATCCGCTGATTGCCCTTGTTCTTCAGTTCGCTTGCTCGTGGTTTTCCTGCTGCCTTGTCCGGACAGCTCTTGGCAAAATGCCCCATCTTCTTGCAGTAGTTGCACGGTCCAAGCTTTGACGTGGAATGTCCTGCCTATTTGTGCTACTGCTACCTTTATAGTGTGAAGCACTGCTCCCACTCCTCACTGACTATGGATTGAAGTTGGTTTTCTTTTCGAATTGGCTCGAAGTGAAGAGGACTTGAGAATGTCCCACCGTACCGCTGGTTATGTCTGCTTGAGGATTTGGATCATGGTTGATGACTGCAGCTTGAATCTCCTGATAAGACATCCCTGATGTATTCTCCAGTGTCGTCTTGAGAGTCACGTGGTCTGGCCTAGTCAAGGCCCCGAGAAGCACCGTGGTTTTGTCTATATCTGAAATGGTCTGTCGAGAGCAGTGAGTTGAGCAAGAATGGACTTCATTCTTCCGAGGAACACAGATGCTGGTTCTGTGGGACCAAACTCGAGCTTAAAAAACTTTCCTTTTACCACAGATCTCTCCTTCCGTGCCTGATTACCAAAAATCGCCTTCAACTCTGTCCAATTCTCGGAAGCTGACTTGCTTAGATCCAGGTGATGGTGGTGATTCTACCAAGCCCAATCCCCATTAGTGACAACGCTTTGTCATGTCGAACCTGCCAATCTTCTGGTTTGTCTGAGGTTTCACCTCACTACCATCTGCAATTCATAAACAATTATCACGCATCATAACAAATGAGATTTCCCGCTACCAGTTCTCAAAGTCATGCCCATCAAAGACCGGAATTGGGATTGATTTGTGGCTTGTCGTCATGTTCTTAAGTATGTCTGTCACTGACTAACTGTTCTTGAGGATATAACGTTCCACAAACTGCACTTGCTACTTTTTATGACCTTGAACTGCTGTTGTTCTTGGCTCTTGTGTGTTAAAGCAAGCCGAGCCGAATATCAACTAACCTATGTTTTTGTATTTCTGGATCCTTTTTATACAGTTTTTTTATAACTATATATGGTAGTTCTCCATAAATATATACGGCCTAGCTATATATGGTCTAAACCATATATAACTATTCTTCCAGCTTGGACTCCACGCTGGATATATCTCAACAGGTCTCTCTCGAAAAGCAGCCTTCCAACGCCCAAACACATTTCTGCCAAGCAGCAGACCAGACCAACCACATCAAAGTCGGAATGCTCCTCATACTGTGCCTTACTGAAGCTGATCAGGACAAACTGTTTCTCGCCCTGTCGCTCCGTGACAATGATGTTCTCCGCTTTCACATTCATATGCCTGAAACCGGCAGAGTGCAGGTGGATAAGCCCCAGAAGCTGCCTTACATAGGTCCTTTCCACCGTATCTCCCATTGAGAGGGGAAGCATAGTGATGCCTATGGGCTGCGAGCTAGCAGCCCTATCAGGACAACACTCCACACGACTCTCAACGCTCAATCTTTAAACATTTCAACTTAAAACAGTGGTTTTCTTCCATTCTTTAAGCTGCGAACAGCCATGACGAGTTCTTCAATTTCGCCTGGACAGCACTGCTCGTTGCATGCCCGTAACGGGTATCTGTTGGAGGCCAGACTCGTGCACCACTCAATGCCACTCATTTCATGGACCATCATGATGAATGCATACATTGACAAGCATAGACTGGAAGATGCAATTTGCCTGTTCGATCGCATTCCCCTGCGGGATTCAATGCTGTGAAACACCTTGCTCGCTGCATATGCTCAAGAAGGGCATTTGAGCAAGTCCAAAGAGATCTTCCATTCCGTGCCTGAACACAACCTTGTCTCCTGTACGACAATGTTAGTTTTCTATGCCCTGGCTTCTATCTGAAATGCCAGAACGGAACTTAGCGGCGTACAATGCGAGCCTCTCAGAAAAGACATTGGGAGCAAGCCAAGATGTTATTCGATACAATGCCTCAGAGAAACTTTGTTTCCTGGACCATGATGATCACTGCTCATGGTGAGAATGGTTACCTCCATCAAGCCGAGTACTTGTTCAAGAGAACAACCTCGTAACATGGACTGCCATGCTTCTTGCATATGCCCAGAGAGGAGATATGCAAGGAATGGATAAAGTCTTTAATGAGATGCTCAAGAGGAACGTGGTCTGATGTCTTGACAGGAGAAGCCAGGTTGGTGTTCTGTTCAATGCCGGAGAGAGATCTTGCTTGTGCCAGTCCGGTAAGTATGTTCCCTCTCTCAGAGTATTCCTGAGTGCGATCTCATCTCATGGAACTTGGTCATGGCTATGTATGCCCAACTGGGTGATATAGAGAGGGTGAAAGAAGCTTTTGACAATTGGGAACTTATAACACCGTGTGTGTGGCTATGTACAGGGAAACATCTTACACACGTACGAAAAAAGCTAAATATGTAAATAGATTAAAGAGAAATATGTAAATAAATTAAACTGACTTAACATACTTATGAGGACCCTCGGGAAGAATCAGTGAATCGTACTTAACAATGTCTTCAAGCATTCTATAGATCCATAAGTACCAATTAAGGATGGGGCTTTCATGATCATTCAGTAGTTTAACATAACGCCCTCCTGGATCAAGTCGTAAAATGGGGTTCTAAAGTATTTGGGTTCTCCATGTTGCACAGTCATCCATACAAATTGAATTAAGTCTTGAGACCATATCATTCCAGACCTTCGAAAACCTTCAGGAAGCTCACCATTCAGAGGGGAAACTTCTGCTAGGCATATAGTGCAGAAATCATACACCTGCAAAAGAGCAGCAGGAAGCCCATCTCTTGTTACTTTGGCTTCACAGCTTGTAAAACCTTCGGAATGTTTCCCTAATGATAAATCTTGCATCTGGTACGATCGTCACTGGGTTGTGACCAGTAGCATGAAATGTCATATTAACTTCGATGTGTGCTCTCAACCCTTGGCAATATTAAGCAACTTGTTCAGATATTCACTCCTCTAGCTCTTCTTTGAAAAACAACAATTATGTTCTTAATGCTGTCAAAGACAGCAGCCACAAGAGAGTAATAGAACCAGTGTTTGCATATGGGTGTCCTTCCTCAGGGTACTTTATAAGGTGGTGAAGTCCTAAATTCTGTCTGAGAAATGTACATTTACTTATTTCACATTTCTCGTTACTGATTTTAAGAAAGCTAATGTCAGTCCCTTCATGTATGCACTCCAGCAGCAATTGAATTATCTTATTGTCTGTTGAATTTATGATATCTCTTTCTATAGGATGATATAGTTCATGCAAAATAGTTTCTAAATGTTGTTTGCCTTTGGCATTCTTTAATGCTACTTGCAAGTATTGACCAACGCCGATGCCTTGTATAATTAACGTCCTCTTCAGTGCCACTACGACGAGATACAGATTGAACATCCGAAACTAAAGCTTTCCTGGGGATATGCCATTTCAAAATAGATATATCATTCAACCCAAAGTAGGATTTGACATCTTTAGTGGGAAAATATTTTCCTTCTTCCAAAGAAAACCTACCTCTTTACCTTGGTATTTAACCCACACCGAATTTAGATTTTCCTCGAGAGGTCGTTTCCATTGATGAGAGCAATACCTACATACATTTCGCGATGTCCAATTCCTTGTTCCACAAAAGTTACACCTCCATTCATTCATTATAAAAACCCTAAAATATAACACAAGCCGTAGTCATTTTATAATTTCAAATTTCTATATACCTTTATTTACCTTTACATGTGTTGAAATCATTTTGCTCGCTGTTGCATTAGGACGAGCTGAACAATAATTACCTTTACTATTTACCCCTAATATCTTGTTAAGTGCGTTCTTTGTATATTATGCATATGTGTGTGTAACACTCTCTCACACACACGCACTTGTCCATAAAAAGAACAAAAGCTAGATGCAAAATAAGATTTTCATAAATATACAATGATGATGTATATTTTCTTTACATTGACAGCACCAGATATAATAGCTTAAATTCCACCAGAGAGACTTTATCCTTGACGTGTTTGATACTGGAATACTTATACTGAGAGACATGCATTAATTAACTGGCTTAGTGATAATTTCGATATTTAATTTCGTATATAAGCTTGTACAAGCTCAGACTATGGTTGATTCCAAAAGTCATATGGAACCGCCTTTTAGAAAATCCCATTACATTAGTGAACTTTTGAAAGAGAGATCTTCACTCACGGAAACGATCTAGCAAAGAGCCAACGCTTGGCTGCATGAACTGGTGGGCACGATCCAGATGAATGCCACAAGCAACAGCGAAACGCTGCAGCCAAGGAGGATAGTCGGTCCATAAAACAACACCACAGCCCAACTGCGGCCTCTCTTGGCGTTTCTCAAATACTTCACATGCAAACTCTCCCAAGTCTGGGCTCTCTCTCGATAAAGCAGGTACCGCCCTTGACAAAGAAACAGGCTCTCCAACGCCCAAACACATTTCCGCCAAGCAGCAGACCAGGCCGACCACATCAACGTCGGAATACTCTTCGTACTGTGCCTTACTGAAGCCGATCAGGACAAACTGTTTCTCACCCTGTCGCTCCGTGACAATTATGTTCCCCACATTCACATTCATATGCCTGAAACCGGCAGAGTGCAGGTGGAAAAGCCCCAGAAATATATCAAAAGCTGCCTTGCATAGGTCCTTTCCACCGTATCTCCCATTGAGAGGATCCTTGGGAAGCATAGTGATGCCTATGGGCTGCGAGCTAGCAGCCCTATCAGGAACACGAATGTACCCCTTGGCAAATATGTCAGCCAAGCTTGGGCAAAACACTCCTTTCTTCTTTAGCGTGTTAAAAACATCGAATGCACACGAGTTCCCTCCACAGTTATCATAATCTATCTTCATAACCACCTCCTGCTCTACTCCACTGATTCTAACCAAATGAACAGCGTGCAGATTAGTGAGTTGGAGCAGACTGATGAACTCGAAATCCACCTCGTCTCCCCCATGATACACAAAACGGCCCCCATCGTACTCGCAGCTGTTGCAAAGCAAAATACGACCTTTTTGTCCATCATCAAATGGACCAAGGAATCCAGGAATTCGTACAGGAAACTCCTCCGTTCCCCAAGCTGGGTCGACTCGCCACAGTTCATCCAGTGTATCAAAACCCATTCTTACACTAGGCATGTACACACCCAAGCGATCACAAATCAAGCGCATAGGCAGCGGTGCATTAGGCAGCACATGCAATTTCACCTGATTACCTTGGCCGGCGGCAAACCAACACTCCACACGACTCATCCACACCGCCCTAACCCTAACACCTTTAACTTAAAACAGCGAGTTCTTCAATTTCACCTGGACAGCACTGCTCGTTGCATGTCCGTAACGGGTATCTGTTGGAGGCCAGACTCGTGCACCACTCATCCAGATCATGCATGGACTATCATTAATGCATACAACAAGCATAGACTGGAAGATGCAAGTTGTCTGTTCGATCGCATTCCCCTGCGGGATTCAATGCTGTGGAACACCTTGCTCGCTGCATATGCTCAAGAAGGGCATTTGAGCAAGTCCAAAGAGATCTTCCATTCCATGCCTGAACACAACCTTGTCTCCTGGACGATGTTAGTTCTCTATGCCCTGGCTTCTATTTGAAATGCCAAACGGAATTTAGCGGCGTACAATGCGAGCCTCTCAGCATATGCCCAGAAAAGACATTGGGAGCAAGCCAAGATGTTATTCGATACAATGCCTCAGAGAAACTTTGTTTCCTGGACTACGATGATCACTGCTTATGGTTACCTCAATCAAGCCGAGTACTTGTTCGAGCGAACAACCTTGTAACATGGACTGCCATGCTTCTTGCATATGCCCAGATAGGAGATATCAAAAGAATGGAAAAAGTCCTTAATGAGATGCTCGAGAGGAACGTGGTCTCATGGGCGGCTGTCTTGACATCATATTCCCAACACGGGAAAGCCAGGTTGGTGTTCTGTTCAATGCCGGAGAGAGATCTTGCTTGTTGCGATGCAATGCTCACTGCCTTGTGCCAGTCCGGTAAGTCCGGTAAGTATGTTCCCTCAGAGTATTCCTGAGTGCGATCTCATCTCATGGAACTTGGTCGTTAACATGTTCGCCCAACTGGGTGATATAGAGAGGGTGAAACAAGCTACCATGCCAGGACTTGGAACTTATAACACCATGTTAACGACCTATGCCCATTTGGGCATTCCTCCAGATGACAACTCAGTCTCGTGGACTGCTGGACATGTAACGGAGGGAAACATACAGAATGCAAAGTATGTGTGTGAATGGATGCCGGAGAAGAACATCACTGCCTGGAACACTATATTACATGCATACGCATCCCTGGATCAAGCATTCGTTTTACTTTGGCAGATGCCTTACAAAACTTCACCTTCATGGGGCTCCTTACTAACAGGGTAGCATATGACGCAAGTGAAAGAGCTTTCAGTGATATGTTGTTGTTTGAAATGCCGTGTGAGGTTTCCATCATTGCAGTCGTCTCGGTAAGGTCGAGCAGGACGGCCAGCTATGGTATCTACGAGCTTCGACTACGGCTTTGGAGCAGTAAGGTTGCATGGTTGACTTACTGGGTCGTGTTGGCTACACCATGCGGCAAGACCGGTTCTCAGCGGTGCATCTCGGGAAGGCTTGTTGAGCTCTGCTTATGTCCTACTTAATAACACGACCTCCCTAACATAACATTTTATAAGTGTATGTATGCGAGCACTGAATGTGTATATAAGATATAAGAATCCCTGTTTCATTAAATCGTCATCCAATGAATGGATAAAGTAAGCATATCTCAGCCTGATGAAACTTTCTCGTTTGTGAAGTCAAATAGGACATTTTTATATGGTTGTTCAGTTCGACTTTGAAAAAGTGATGCATATCATCGTAACTTTGATATCAACGAGTTCGTGTGTGTTTTGCCTTCGTTTTGCTTACCAGTATGTGTGTGTGTGCGCGTGCGTGTGTCTATGTGATCAAGACTTTTGTTTTGCTTTATTAACTGTGTACAAAAGCCACACTTATACAGAAACTGTAGAGATGGAAGTTAAGTCTGGGCAATGAGAGCCCTGAGCTTCTGGAGAGTATCCTGGTCGATCTGGAACGCCTTAAGAAGAACATCGTCGAAGATCGGTGGGTTAGAAGCGAACACAGCCTTGGCAACCTGTGAAGTTCCTGGGTTCTGGCTGTTGAATCCGGCAAATGCCACGGCAGGATACTCGCCAGTGTTGATCTGGAAGTGGATCAAGCCCCTAGGAAACACAAACAGCTCACCGGCATTAATGGTAGTGGCGAAGAGCGTGTTGTTAGTCGTTGAAACGAATCCAACAAGGAGTTCGCCTTCGAGGAGATAGAGAAGCTCGGTACCACGGGGTGTATGTGTGGGGGGTTAGTACCGCCGGGTGCGTAGTCGAGACGGGCAAAGGCTACTCCAAGAGTGTTCAACCCTGCGAAGTTGTTCACGTTGGCAGCCTGCGCTGCGAATCCCAGTTTGTTGGTGGTGTTTCCTGGATTCTTGAGAACGGCTGACTTGAAATCTGCTCCGCTCACAGCTGCGTTTGGCTTGCACACTTTGCCATTGATTGTGATGGTGCTCGTGTTGTCTGCAACACAGAAGTCCTGCAGCATGTCCGGGTCGGCTGCATTTACAAACACTGCACTGCAAACGTGACAAGAACACCGATGAATACTAGATAACGAGCCATTGGAGATTAAGAAATGCAGGTGTTGAGGGTGTAGAGAGGGCTGTTTATATATTGTGGAGATGAGTGGGCTTTTAGACAATGACTTAAGCAACTATTAGAATATTCATATAATATGCTTTTGTGATGTCAGCTAGGAAATGGTCAAGGTAAATACTGAAAGTTTATATTGAATCCAAACGAAAGCGTCAAATTGAGGTGCGTGCGTGTGTCCGTGTGTGTATGTGTGTGGGCGTGTCTATTCTTGAACAAGATAGTCTCAAAGGAAATCATTAGCTATGCATTATAACATATGTAACACTTCCAACTCCCGGGGTTGGTTTACAATGACCCGCAGCTGGATCCCATATTATCGTGTATACAGATGCATTATGTACGGTATACAATATATACAATGTTCCCAACGTTATCTTATGTGTAGATAGATGTAAGCATATACAATATGCATACGTATAGCTGTCACACAAAGTGGGAAATGTATAATTAAATTGAGTATAAATCGATAATATAATACATAAGAAGAGTATGTCCTTACAATGAATATTTGATATAATAAGAGATTGAATATAACGAGAAGTTGAAAAGACATTATATTGTAAACATTTACTTAGTCACACACACACACATATATATGGGTCAATAGTTATACAAACTCGTAGTTACATTTTCACACACACACACACACACATATATATGGGTGAATAATATGAGCTTAGCTACCTAGGAGACTTACGAGTTCCGGTCGAGAATATGCTGTCAAGACAAGCAGTCCATGAGACCAAGTCTCTCTCGGGCATCTCATGAAAGACTTGCTGCATTCTTTGGATATCTCCTCTTTGGGCATATGCAACAAGCATGGCCCAAGTTACAAGGTTGTTCTCGGGCATTCTCTCGAACAAGTACTCGACTTGATGGAGGTAATCATTCTCACCATAAGCAGCGATCATCGTAGTCCACGAAACAACGTTTCTCTTAGGCATTGAATCGAATAACATCTTGGCTTGCTCCCAATGTCTTTTCTAGGCATATGCTGAGAGGATCGCATTGTACGCCACTGAGTTCCATTCTGGGAAGCCAGGCGCATTTCTCCGTTTCTGGCATAGAGAACTAACATTGTCGTCCATGAGACAAGGTTGTGTTCAGACATGGAATGGAGGATCTCTTTGGACTTGCTCAAATGCCCTTGCAGCGAGCAAGGTGTTCCACAGCAGCAGGGGAATGCGATCGAACAGGCAACTTGCTTTCTTCCAGTGTATGCTCATCATGATGGTCCACGAAATGATGCTCTGTTGTGGCATTTAGTGATGCAGGAGTCTAGCCTCCAACAGATGCCAGTTCCTATCTTGATAGTGATATCTTCTATCTTATAGTGAATAGTCACTGTTAAAGTCATATAACAAATTATACTATGTATAACATACAGTATAGCATTATTAAAATTGCATATTCCACGTATTCAACAAACCTTTAATATGTATGATATATATAGTACTATTACTACCTTTAATTTCTTCATCCAATATAGTATGTTGTGTTTCTTCTGTTTTATAAATGGGCAAGTTCTCTCAGCTTATAAGCAATGTTCTCTCCCAGCTTACTTTGTTGTTCAAGTAATTCTTCATCTTCCATCTGCAATCTGAGTATATATAACAGAATATGTTAATATTTACATACTATTTACTGTATGTCTATATACATGTACATTATACTAATTGTATCAAAATATCTTATGGTATGATAATAGTATATAAGGTTACATGGATAATGTATATATACATGTGAATCTTGTCCATGTCCATATAAATAACCGATATGAACAGTATCCATATTCATATACACTATCGATATAACGTTATATATTGCTATTGTACCAAAGAATAACAATAAATATAATGTACGTGCATACAGTATATAATAATTATTATCAATGTGATATACAGTAAACAGCATATAAATATAAACATATTCTATTATATATATACAGATGGAGATGAATAATTACTAACATATTCTGCTCTATATACCTGACCTCTCTATCCATATAATCGGATTGTTTATAACTAGCGTAGGCCCTCTTTCAAAGGTAGGTATCCCGCCTTCCTGGATTACGTGCTGGGGTTATGGTTGCCCTCCTTCTGTTGATAAAAAGGCTTGCTAAAGAGGCTGGCTTCATAAAAAACATAGGGATATTTTCTGTAATACAAATAAACTAAATATTAACGTATTGCATATTTCTATATGTGTACATTCATGTGTATATATGTATACTAAAATATATCCCATGACGTATATAATATACCTCGCCGTGTAAGTTGGTTTGCAAAACACTGTGAATTCCATCTTCGTAGCCTTTTACGTGAGTTGAAAAGAGAATCGAACGTCTTTCAGAGCGGCTGACTTAAATCGAAGTTTAGTATCTGTCTGCCCAATCTAGAAAAAACGGTAAAAACTGCTATAAGATACACTTCTTACTTCCTCTAATATTATATAAGTTCTCTCTCTCTCTCTCTCTCTTCTCTCTCTGGACACACATACAAAGTCGGGCTGATTCAACATGAGAAAATATGTGTTGACTAACCTTTGGATCGTGTATGAAGCTTTGCCCAGACCTGGCATTGGAGGCAGCCCTCCGGTGCAAGCGTTCTTCAGGCATTCAATGATATACTTCGTTAACATAAAATTTGACAAAGAATAAGACACGTACGCACGCAGAACTTGTTTTGCACGATAGAAGGTGATCACATCTGTGTTACCTGGGCTGTAGCTCCGGGTGCTCTTGATGAGCATCTTATCGAGCGTACTCATAACACCCTTCACCGCCAAGAACCCTAATTCCGATTCGAACAAACCCAAGAACAGACTATAGATCAGATTCAGCCTACCAGCTTATGTCGCGCTTCAGAAAATCTCCGAGAAAGCAAGATTTTTGGGGAGCAACCCTACATTTACCGATTAAAAACTTGTCAAAAATTTGCATACCTGGCTTGACTGCGAAAAAACTTGAAGAATACTTCGGCAGCCTTCAATGCAGGTCACTTCCGTGAGGGCTTCTGGCTATTGGCGATGGAGATATGGCGATGGCAAGCTCCTATCTATGGACGGCGCTCCATGGCGGAAACGCGAAGATCACCGCTTTACCCTACATTCGAATATATTAAATTCCTGGAATATTTATTTACGCGCTCATACATTAAATTTCCGTAGATTATCTGGTTTAGGGTTTAGGGTAATTATGGAATTATCTTTTCTTTCCTACGTGGCAGATGGCACTTACTAACGGTTTTTTTATTCACAATGATAAAAATATCTTTACACTTAAAAATTTCTTTTCATTGATTATTTTATGTCACGACACTTTTAATACTCAAAAGTAAAATAAATTTTATTTATTTTACTTTTTGTAAGTCTTCTCTTCGACGACTTTGTTGCTTTACTGTCCATATTTTCTTACTTCTAAATTGCCTGGGCGGAATCTGGCGGCTGAAAAACGAGATTCTTCGGCAAGCCGCTGAAACAAGCTAACTGCGTTGTCGCCATGGCGCTCAGGAACCCTAAACCCGCTGCTCAGAAACAGAGCATCAAAAAGACGCACTTTTGAGAAGACTCCAAGACTATAACAGATCAAAATCCGGTAAAATCGAGCCTCGGATCGGACAGAATACTTGCTTGAATCAATGAAAATCCGAAAGCTTTGAAACTATGAACAATCGCACCTTGTACAGATGGATCAAGAATGCGGATTCCTGCGGATTGGGGGAAGAAATGCATGCGAATACGGCTAAGGAAATGATTACCTCCAAGAACCTACGCCCGGCAAAGCGCAGACATTCGTGAATCAGCAACAGTACACACCCTCCCCCTACACGGAATCTCGTATTTAATCACTCGTATATACATCCCGCATGTACAGACAAAAACAACCGTTAGTGTGGTATCCATGTCAGCTTTGACGTGGCAGGTATGCCCGTCTGCCACGTAGGAAAGAGAGGCTAATTAGTGATAATTAATATAAATTAAAAATTATGAAAAACAAAAACAACGTTTATGAAAAACATATAAATACAACTCGAGGCTTTAAATTATTCAAGCAGTCTGCGGTGCTTCACAGCAGACTAGTACCGATGGAACCCATGATAGCTCGCCCCTATAATAGAACATCTCCTTCGTATTCCGTACGACGTTGTCGTTTACAGACAGCTCATCCACGTCTTAGCTGTCACACCTTGGCGGCGACAACTGTCACATTCCATTTTCTCTTCCCGCCACTCTAAACCTCCGCGGAGTAGCACACAATCCTCGCACTTCATAAGGACGCCATCCTCCCAACAATCAATCACTCACATTTTCGCCCAGATGAATATTCATATGAAGCGTCTCATTCTTGTAGCGATCATACTCGCATTCTCCACAACAGCATCATGGGCGATTTCCTTTGATTACCCAGCAGCATCTCTCGGTGCCAAATGGATTCTGGATCCGTCACATGCCAATCACTCTGTTGAATTTATGGATGGATCCAGAGTCCAAGCTTTGCTCCTCCGAGGAAGTTTGGGACCAAGCTTTGCTTGTGGATTCTTCTGTAGTGGCTCTGGGTGCAAGTCCTCCAACAGCTCGTACCTCTTCGGTGTCTTCATTGTCATCACAAACAGCGGCTCCGGAATTGTCATGCCAGCAGTAGGATTTCCACAGCCCATCTGGTCGGCAAACAGAAACAGACCTGTCTCTGTGGGTGCAAACCTCGAGTTACAGAGGGATGGGAATCTTGTTCTACGCGACTCGGATGCTGCTCTTGTGTGGGAGACGAAAACCGGTAATGTAGGGGTGCAAGGCATGTCTCTGTATGGATCTGGCAACCTCGTTCTCCACAAGAGCCCTAACCCTAGCACTGTCGTCTGGCAGAGCTTTGATCACCCCGCAGATGTGATTGTTCCTGGACAAATCCTCCGTCCAGGGATGAAAATGTACTCGGATGGAGGCGAATTTTTCTTGGCTATGGAGAAGCAAGGACTTGTTTTGTATGCTGCGACAAACCCTAAGCCGCAGCCATACTGGCAGAGGACCATTGAAACAGCCGGATTTGCCCGCTACACAAACGGGAGCATACAGCTGTTCAGTGGCTCCTCATCCTTACCGGCCGACTCAATTCCGTTGCCAAAGATACAATCTTCACAGTACCTGAAGATTGCACCAGACGGAAGGTTGCTTGTTTTCTGGTGGGATGATAGGTGGAGTCTTGGATTTGATCTGCTCGAAGACCTCCAGCACCGGCGGATTCCTCCGGAGACTCTGCACCCCAGATGCAATCTCCCGAGGACATGTGGAAGATTTGGCATCTGCACAGACGACGGAGAATGCAGCTGCCCGTCGTCCTTTCGTCCCGCCGACGTTCTCCGACCGAGCAAGGGATGTTTCCCTCCGAAACCCTACAAATGCAGTGGAAGGGAGTACCTGGAGATTAAGGGATTGGATTACTTTGCTAATGACTTCACTGTAGGGACGGGAGGGAAAACTCTCGCACAGTGCAAGGCTTCATGTAGCAAGGATTGTTCATGTAGGGCAGCATTCTACAGGAACGGCGTGAGTGTGTCAAATCCAAGCGTTGGAGGGCTTTGCTATCTGGTTAGCGATGTCCTCACTCTCAGAAACTCTTACACTGGTCCTGGCTACAACTCAGTAGCTTACATCAAGCTATGATATATATATATATATATATATATATATATATATATATATATATATAAATACTATGCTTCCTTGCTGGATCACAATTATTATAAATTAATCTTCATACAAATCAAGGATTAACACCATCCAGATTCCATCTATTCATTAAAAAATGTAGTCAACTTCACATAGAGATAAGCTCTAATATAATCTTTGTTTAGAGATTGCCATATTCTTAAAAAACCATTAAATCACTCTAATGTTCTTCTTATCTCTGATTTTGTTCTCTAACAATACTTCTTTATAATATTCTTATCTTAAAGACAGCCAGCTGCATTCACTTCATATGGCTTGAAAGTGCATTCTCTATCTACAGCCAGCTGCATTCACTTCATATGGCTTGAAAGTGCATTCTCTATCTACAATGTTATATGAATATTGTTTGCTTTACTTAGAACTTGGAAACACCTACATACTTGTGGGAGCTCAGTGCATTCAAGAATATGATACAGTAAAGTCCCACTTTGGTAATATAAAAACACTCTAGCCGCAATCTCCTGGGTTACGTAGTTAACATATTGCCACGTCATGGCATTTTTAAAAGTCCATGTCATTTTGAAGTATGTGCCGACCTCGTAACTTTAGAGTTTGAGAACACTGTGTCTCAGATCCGACTAGCATCCCGAGTCAAGATTATGTCAGGCTTGGTCGGTGGTGGTGTCTGGTAATGCCACATCACGGTGTTCACGTAGCCAACGTGGCATTGTCGTATCCAGTCGCACTGCCAGATAAGCCCTAATGTGACCGCCTGAACAGAATAAAATACAATGAGCACGCTCAATCATATTCGAGAAGAAAATAATTGACACGACACATGGAGAATTCGACTATTTCTTTTTTTTTCCTTCATGGTCGGTGTATTCTCATACCAAGAAATAACAGGTGTTTGGCTTCTATACGACCTTATTATTATTGTCATCAAAGGAAAATATCTCCATGGTTTATACATATACAAAGTAGATTCCCTTACAACAAGATCTACAAGGCTCTTATTTAATCACAAATACAATGTACATAATCTCCAGCCAGTACAAGAAGGTTGGAAGATGTTTAATTAATCGAAAAGGACGGAATCAAAAGCTTGTCAATTTTTAATCTTTGTATATGGTAGTGTGTACGATATCTACTGCTTTTTCACACGTCATTGGGGAGTGTAAATCATCCCTTAGTTGAAAGCGGCTAGTAGAGCGATCTGAACCGTCAGATTGTCACTGACCCGGGGTCCGCGAGGCTCCACATTTTTATTCGCACACCTGTTTATTGCCCAGTGAATGCAACAACATAGAGCCTAGGGCTCTTCAAAAGGAAGAGTAGCGATCCGCTGAAGAATCTGTGAGTGGCTTACTGAATTCGGTAGCAGTCCGGAGGCGATCATAGAATTCGATGTTCTTATTATTGTTGTTTCTACAAGCGCTCTGTCCTTCGTTCCCGCTCTGTCCTTCGTTCCCCTAGTTTTCCATTGAATCAGTTAAAAAGCCGCATTTCTGAATCGATCGCAGCTGATAATCCATAGAATCCGATGTTCTTGTGGAAGGGATTCTTCGAAATCCGTGAAAAGTCTCACTTTTCTACAATTTCTACAGCGGGTTCATAGTTTTCTAATCGGTGAAAAATCCGCATTTCTGGGCCGATCACAGTGATAATCCGAATCCGATGTTCTTGCGGCAGACGAGGTGAGCATAAAGTCCGCATTTTTCACAGTCTTAGAATCGACGTTCTTCCGGCAGCGATCCATGTTTTAATCGGTGAATCCACAACAATCGGGCACAGTATCACGGATTTCTGAAGGAAATGGGGTGCGCACTCACGAAGACACAGGATGAACACGCGACAGAGCAGATTAGGTTGCGGCTTGCACTCGGAGAGGTCTACGTGTTTGTTCCGGGCCTCCGACTGCCCACAAGGGTGGATTTTGCACGGTTTCTCAAGGAACAGTGCTCAAGCACCCTAATAACAAGACTGACGGCCTTGAGATCTAAAGTCGTTAGTGCTGCCGAAGAAGCTTGCAAGGTGAAGGGACACAAATCTCCGGGTATACAATTTATATCTGTTTGTGTATATGTATCACAAGATTCTATTTTCGTCTTTTTTTTCTTTTCTTTAACAGGAGAGACGAATATTTATGCAATCCAGAGCGCTTTGGAGAATTATTTATCTGCATTATTGGGAATGACAACAGAAGGTTAGTTTGTTTAAGTGCAAGTTGTTATAAATTATTGACCTGTGACCTGCTGATCCAGTAGAGTGCAACTTGAGCGACTTTGTAGAGTTTGGGTGGGTTAACCAGGAAGACGAAGTCAAGGTATCTACATAGTTTATATAATATTTATAGTTGTTTCTACATGTTTGTTGACATGTTTCTGCTGTGGTTACAGGAGACAACGATGCCCAGTGTATATTACGAACTGCTTTCAGTCCTACATTTACTAGCAATACTCTCCTTATTGGAAGCCAACCTTTCTTCACACCAAAACCAAATCCAGAGGGCCATCGTGTCAGATCTAACGAAGGTACACGTGTGCGTGTGTGCATCTGTGGGTGTGTTGTGTTTTCTAAAGGGAAGTGTATATACAGATAGAACGGCTGCTGTTGACATGCTGCTGAAAGCAGCTCAGATTTTGGACTATTCACTGAAGTTCGTGCTCCCAAAGATTCCAGAAAACTTAAGGTATGCAATGCAACTGCTAAAGGTATAATGTAGATGTTCATGATGTTGTGCTTACAGGACAAAGCTTCCAGCTGATATACGAGAAGGATCCTTGAGAGCATTGCAAATGCAAGCACTAGGACAGGTATTTTCCAGTTCATTTGCACACAACCGTTTTTTTTTTTGTTTCTTTTTCGTGTCACGTCACATGCTGAAACTGTGCAGGGAGTAGAGATTCAACTTGGGATAGCCATGGAGGACGTGAAAGCGACATTGGCAGTAAAGCGCAGGCTAGCATGTGAAGTTGTACAATACTGGCAGATGGTAACACATCTTGAACTCTCATCCATTTAGTATTAACATGTATATTACAGGCTTATGAGAACCTGCACCAAGTTCATCTTGGAAATGGCTGGGGAGAGAAACATGTTCTCTTTCTCAAGTGGAAACGTGCGGCTGCAAGGGTAAGAGATCAATTTTTCTCTAATCATATATATGTTTGTTAACGATGGTTTGAAACAGGCAGCAGCTTATTATTATCATGGACTTGTTTTGGACGAAGGAACAGACGCACGCAGAAAGGCAGCTATTTGTTTCCAGTCTGCAGAAGGTTTTCTTACGGCAGCCATAAATTCTGTACAGAGTTTAGTGCTGCTGCACCCCGACGAAGTAAGCAACTAAATCATCTTAATTCTTACTATATGTGTGAACTTGAAATGATTTTCATAGGAAACCTCCATTATGGGGTGCGATGAAGAGCTTGGCTGATAAGATTACAAAGGAAGCAGCAAAAGCCCGGACCAACAAAGAGCAGTGAGTTGTGTTATATATATTTAATGTGCAGTGATTATAACTGTGACTAAGACACATACGCAAACGCTTCCATCTATGTCACGAACACTATGTGCGATTAGCAAGTTCTAAGTTGGTATGACGTGATTGATATATATATATATTTATAGAGTATTTAATAATTTTTAGTATATTGATTATGAGTTTGGGTTCTTTTATACATTGATACACAGTTTCTGGTTTGCTTGTTCATAGACGGTGCCTTTCAAATAGTTCATTTCTTTCGTAAAGTTACTGGTTACGTATGCACAGCATACTTCTTTTGTATAAGTCAATATAATCGTTATTTTGTTTTAAACAGAACATCAGATAAGGTACCAGAGCTGCCTGATTTCCGTCTGTCATTGCAATGGGAGGAGTATGAGCTGCCAGCGATTGACTCAATTTGGGCCCAAGAGAGGCGTCGTTAGAGACTATCCCCCAGAGCTCGCTGTATATTTGGTCCGTTATCCAACATAAACACAGGTGTATAGGTATAATCAACAGTTTTGGAATGCAGATTAGATTTAAGTAATAATGCTAACAGTAGCGTCTTGTGTGTTTGTAAACGGTAATCAACTCATTGTGTTGCAACCAACATTCTTTTTGACTTGCCTATTGTCGGCATAGTTTCTCACATGAGTTACTTAATAGATACGTCTGCATACACAATGATTTGAATGAATGAATGAATGAATCTCTCTCTCTCTCTCTCTCTCTCTCTCTCTCTCTCTCTATATATATATATATATATATATCATAAGGAACCACTTTATAATAAGCTTTCGCATATCTAGAATATGCACCGTATCATGTATCCTATCTGTTGAAACGATGGTCTCTTATATGCTAGATATTAAATTTTATGTGCTTAGTGAATAAAATTAAACACAGCAAACGGAACAATTCCGTTATATCCTTCGTGCAACTACAAGATATAATATCGATCCTCTCTCTCACACACACGCACACACACGCACGCACACACCTGCACCAACCCAATGAACTTGTAGTATACCACGAAAGGCACCTCCATGTGTGTGTGTGTGTTATGTGAAGAGAGGTTTACACACGACTGCATCCATAACATCCTAACTTTAAGCAAATACAATTCAACCGCGTATAACCTTGTTTATCCGTAAAGTATAACTTAGTGCTTCTCATTCACGCGTAGCAAGATTGTGCGCGCGCCCGTGTGCAACTAGGAACCGTGTGCTACCTAATGTATCTGTAGCAATTGGACAGATTTTCCCAAAGAAACCATGTCATCAGACCCTGCACTTACTGCTTCTACTTGTCTCCTTTTAAGAGCACTCTTTATCGGAGCTGCACACAGTGGCAAAGGCTCGTTTCTACCACATACAATCTCGTCTGTCAACAAGAACCTTACATGTTTCACTCTTTTTCTTGCTCTTTGTCCTTCCTCCTCTCCGTCGGGTATTGTATCTTTATCTATTACGAGAGACTCAAGTCGCTTCCTCTTCACCTCCATAATGACCTAATTGTTGAGCAAGTTACCTTTAATTTGATACGTATGAATATTCCTTAGGGTAAATAACATTACGGTTATGCTTTATTAATTGCAAAACCTCAATTAAAAATCTTATATATATATATATATATATATATACACGAACGTATATAACTTGTATACATTCATCTACACACACACACACATATATATCGGTGTTGTGTGTTTGAGAGAGAAAGAGCAGCTCTTCAGCTCCAATGTAAAAGTCAAATGCCACGTGTTGCTTAACTTGTACGTGTATAAATAACGAGTTAAGATTAATATTTCTTTTGTAAATCTAATGTTAATCTACATTTTTACTAAGGTTAATTTGCGACTATAATCTTAATTTTTATCATTTTTAAATTACCAGTAAACTACAATAATAATAATAAAATGTATATGGCACTTGCGCAAGTATATTATTATAATTTAAATGTATAAGAATATAAAATATAAATTTTTTTAAAGAAAAAACGGTTGTAAAACAATAATTATAGTTTATCTATTTGCATTTATATTATTTATACACACATAGCTTTACACATATAGTTTGATTCATTTAAGTTAAATGAACTGTAATTTATCTTGCTTAAATTGTGACCTGGACTAGTCAATGAAAATGCAAGCGTGCACTATCACCTGAATCACATATCATTACTGGCTCATGATCAATGTTTCTCCAAAGCTCCGGTTGAAGCTCACGGTACCTGTAAAATTATTAACACACGCACGCGCCCATACACACACACAATGAATATTCATCTTCCAGAGCTCGGCTGAAGCTCACGATATCTAAGAGAATACTATACCAACACAAACAGACACAATATGCATAAATACACATCAGAGCTCTGGCAAGATAACATTATAACACACATGCACACACAATATGCATAATACACCTTATATATATATATATATATATATATATCTGTGTGTGTGTGTGTACCTCTGACCAATGAACAGTGCAGCTTGTTCGGCAAACTCAGCCTGAACAAGAGCAACACAGCAGCCTCTGAATCCAGCTCCACTAAACCTAGCTCCAAACACTCCTGGGGCCTTCACAGTGGTTTCCCAAAGCTGTATTAACGGCTCGCAACCACACTCGTAATTCTCAACCGAACTCCTGGAAAACATATAGTTAATATATACATTGCATTACCACTGTATCTGATATAAATATCCCACTGACAGACAAACACAACAAATATGTGGAGAGAGAGAGAGAGAGTTCATTATACTCTTGGTTTCAAGACAGTAGAACCTGAACTGTAGGTTCACACAAATTGTGGTAAATATAAATGTAACAAGTATACTAAAACGTACACGTGCAAACATACAGATAGGGGACCAACACACACACACACACACATACATATATATATAAGATGTGTATTACCTGCCGGACTCATTCATGAGCTTACCAACAGTTTGCAAATCCCCAGCTGCCCAAGCTCGCACACCCGCTTCAACCCTGCTATTTTCCGTGAAGAAATGCTTAGCACGCTTGGCCATCGCGCCCTGGAGCTTGTTAGCGTGAATGGAATATTCTTCAACCGTCACGTTTCCCAGCACTGGTACCATCCAATTCCTGCCCACTGCCTCGAGTAAGACTTTAGCTGCTTCCTGACATTCAGACACCCTAAGATTGAAACCTGGTTTGCTTGTAAGTGCATGTCGGAGGCCCGAGAATGCTAACAGTATCTTGTAGGCACCTTCTGCATAGAGTTAATAAACCGTGTGTTGTGCGCTAGTTTATATCATCCTAGACATCTATATACACATAGAAACTCTTTAATTTTTATTTTGTGTTGTGTGTGTGTGTGATTGAAGTGAAAAGTATGTGTAAATTGTTTACTTAAGACAGAAAGAACTTCTACAGTTAGTTAACAGATGACACAACGCAGAACATATGCACAGCAAAAAGAGTGCAAAGGCATTCATGCAAAGAGGATCCACCATATAATTAAAATAATATACAGAATTTATCCTACGTCGACAAAGTTGCAATACAAGAATCCTTACCCAAAAAGCTTCACAATCCTTTCGTGATATAAAGAGAACGCATATAGCAGGCTGCGCGTGCACACACAATGAACATACATGTACAATGTACACATATATACAATATATGTGCATGTGTGTGTACATATATAATATACCGGAGTTCTTTCCAAGGGAAACCACCTCGTGTGTGCGCTCACTACACCGGATCATGGTAAGGCAACCACGACGGGAGAGAAGAATTGCTGACGGATCTAGAACACCATTCCGAAGTCCCAGAAACTCATTCTCGATCACTCTATCAAGCTCCACATTCTCCTCAGGAGAGAGACTGATGGAATTCACGTGCTCAAGAGCCAGTAAGAACGCAACACCAATGGCAGCCGAAGAACTCACTCCACACCCATGCATTCCTGCGCAACCATCCACAAAGCCGACGATTCCATGTTTAATCCTGTGGCCTCTTGAAAGAAGTGCATAGCAGGCTCCCTTGACATACTCATCCCACCCGCATTCTTCAGTGCGACATTCTTTCAACGCTCTCCGGAGACCATCCTCCTGCTCCTGCTGGGGGATTTCAAAGCTTACCTCGCCAGAAAATTGAGCAGATCTGACACGAACGCTGGATCCCTCCGAAGGCAGGAAGCCTAAGAGAATGCCGCGGTCCAGCGCCATAGCCGTGACTGATCCTCTCTGGTGATCTATATGAGCTCCGAGAGGACAGATTCTGTATGGAGATGCAACAATCCGGAACTTGTGATCCACGTCGGTTCCCATTTGCTCGGAAATGGCCCTCCGCAGGCGCTCCTTGCTTGGCCATGTCATGGCGGATTAGGGCAGATGCTCATGAACCCTAGAACATAGTGCGGTAAAAATTTGAATTTTTCTTTTCACGAAGTGTACGGTTGATTCCTTCCGTACCCGCCTGCTGCAAGAATGTGTTTGGAACCATCAAATTGCCGTGTTTCCTTCACGAATACATTGTATGCGCCATGCGGACAGATTTAAATTTGACCACGTGTACTCAGTATATTCTAACCTCGGATTCGAACGTAAATATTGTTCAACTTCATATGCTAGAATATACTGAGAATATCTAGCAAATGTTGGTTTAGGTTAATAAACCGCCTCTGTTTTTTAGGGCAGGCGCATGGGCATAGGTTGGAAGTGGGAGGATGGAACCGCAGGAGCTATAGCAGGCGTCGCCACTGTCGTCGCATTGCATCCCCTTGACATCATCCGCACCCGTTTTCAAGGTACATCTCTCTCCTTTCTCTTCCCCTCTCTCTCCCTCCCTCTCCCATGCTTCCAAACTAGCAGCCTACGATGGACGAAATCCTTCTGTATTACAATACAAAAGCACCACCAACGCATTTTTCACAATTGCTCGAACTGAGGTACACACAGATATAATATGTACGTGTGTGTATCTATCTCTCTATATAATTTCTATCCAGGGACTCAGGGGACTATACGCTGGCCTTACACCAGCTGTATTTGGGTCCAGCTTGTCGTGGGGTCTTTATTTTTTCTTGTAAGCACATTTTAGTAATCACATTATATATTTCTCACTTGTATTTTCATTTCTTGCAGTTATAGTAATGCTAAAGCAGTGCATCAAAATGGCTTGGTGAGGAGCTCGGGCCGCTTTCTCACCTTCTTGCAGCTGGTGAATCCGGTGCCCTGGTATATACATATTATATATATAATCAATTACATACATGTACCTTCATATATTTCGTATATAGTGCGTGTGTGCTAGTGATTAAATATTTCCAAACCTTTCAGGTCTGTGCAATGACGAACCCCATATTCCTAGTGAAAACACGGCTTCAGCTTCAATCCCCTCATGCTGGAAATCAACAACCATACACAGGATTTATTGGTACTTTTAAGATATATATGCTGTTGTGTATATTGTGTATTTGTGAGATATTTGTATCCACGACTTAATGGGAACCACAAGTTTAATCCCCTTTATTTACTTTGTAGATGCGTTTCGCAGCATTCATAGAACTGAGGGCTGGAAGGGACTCTACAAAGGTTTTGTTCCAAGCCTTTACTCGTAAGTTTAATATCAATTCGTAATGCTTGTACACACTCACGCACACAGCGCACGTGTGTATGTGCGTGTGTGTCTCTCTCTATATATATTCTCCTTTTTCACATTTGATGTACTTAGTTTTCACCGTTTCAAGGTGTAGTAGGTTTCCCATGGAGCTTTACAGTTTATGGCCTACGAGGAAGGACGCAAAATAGCGATAGCAGCTCACAAGAACATTGATTCTTCAGCAGCTGAAAACTCTCTTGTAAGTTCTTCAATTATACACATATATAAACAAAATGCCATGTAACAGAATGTGGGTGCTGTTCTTATATAAAGTTATCCAAGTGTATATATATAGCTATGGTAACCCGAATTTTTGTGTAGTACGATAATGTTGAAATTTATGTAGTGTGTGTATCAATATCTCTTGTTAAGTTTGTCTTCCCTGCTGAGGCATACATACGTTTTTACATACTGTGTATGTGTATAGTTTAAACGCATATGGAAGTATGTAATCAGATGCAAACAACACACACACACACACACACACACATGCACACCCACTATGTGGTCTTACCATTCGAGCAGACATCTGCAGATTATGCTGTTCTTGGCGCATCTTCAAAAATCTTTGCTCTTCTCTTGACATATCCTTACCAGGTCATAAGAACACGTATCCAAGTAAGTGTCTTTTCTAAATTTATAAAACTCACACGCCCGCGCACACACACACACAGGGAGAGGGGGAAAGGGGGGGTAGGTAGGTAGGTAGGTAGGTAGAGGTTAAGGTTCTTATAATGCGTATATATCCTTGAGCAGCAAAGACCAGATGCACAAGGCGCAACCAACTACAAGGGAGGCTGGCATGCATTTACAGAAACTCTCAAGTAAGCACACAAACACGTGATATATAGGGAAGCACTACACATACACAATTTGTGCGTGCGTGTGTATTTTTGATATAATTCGTTTTTAGATATGAAGGAGTGAGGGGTTTGTACAGAGGCATGGTACCCAATTATTAAGAGTTGCACCCTCTTCTTCAATCACATTCATTGTATACGAGTCGGTGAAGAAGTTCCTGACAAACCAGAGTAAGACAGAGATAGGTTTTGCAGAGCGGTTTTGTATAATTTAGCTCGATATATCACTCACCATTGTTTGCATCAGGTTTGTTCAATTCATTTTAGATTGTGTGTGTGTGATTGTTTGAAATGTACTTAGACATCCAGAAGATCGAGGCTCTTTCTTTCTTTTGTAACTCATAACCCCAAACGGCTCTCTCTCTTATTAGGTGTCATGTGTAAAAGATGTGTGTGTGTGTGTGAGAGAGAGAGAGAGAGTGTGTGTGGTCACCACGGAGGGATATTAATTATGCACGGATGGAGTTCACCGTAACAAGCAGAGTTGCGGCCGAACGGGGTTATATATCTAGCATGGCCGCATGTGTACATATATTATATATCATATTTTAGACTCTTTAATTATTAAATTAAATTTTTAATTAACACCATATAGAATAATATATTCTTAAACCTTTGTCAAAAAATTATCACTAAGTCCTGTACATGCATTATAGTACACAGTAGTAGTAGGCCTTTTCAAAAAGCAACAGCCTCTGATGTTTGACTCGAAGACAAAGCGGCATTCTCTGCTTTCTGTAGCAAACTCCCAACCACAGTTGACACTCCTGTTGATGATTCCTCTTTCACATTGCTATACTTGCTATTGCATCTTTTAATCTCTGTATCTGTAAACAAACATAAACTTAGTTAAACATACACTAATTATTTAATCACACTAACTCCAAGGCACTGAGATATTAAGCACGTTTTGCATTAATAATACGATTAATTAATTAATACTTTACTTTGATTAAACTAATCCTAACCACCACAATTCAACATTCAAAACGTTGGTATTGTACCTTTGACAGTGTACAAGAAAACGACTCGAGATGACCCTGTGCTCGGTAAACAAAGAACAGAGGAAGAACGCTCACTTTCAAAGCCTTGCAAATCTCCGTGTTGTCGTCGTAATTAATCTTTAGAAATAAAACCTCTGGATGCTCCTTTGCAATCTTGCACAGCTGCACAAACAAAATCGATATATATCAAATCTAAAGGACAATAAAGAGAAAAACATGTGGGGACCAAAACGAACTTTACAGAATGTGTATAAGTATGTGTGTCTGTGTACGCACACACACATAAGAGTGTACCTTGGGATAAAGTGTTCTACAGCCATTACAATGTCTTGCATAGAAATCAACGATGACCAATCTGTCTCCAGCGCCTGATAATTGATCAATAAACTCTTGCATCGAGTGAATTTCGATCATGTTGGGAGCCCCATCTTTGTCCCACCATCTCAACCATGGAGCAGTATTTAAAACCTGCAAGTTTTCAAATTTAGCAACCAGAAACATAGAACACACAATTCGGATTTATACCTGATGCTGTATGGAGGAAACGGCTTCAATCTCAGGCAGTGTTGTCTCTGTTGTTGCCTGTCCTGAGATTCAGCGGCTGTGAGGAACCCCAGACCGGATCTGCAGAATGGAGTTGGGTTTGTGTCTGATTTCCTGCTGTTGCTTTCGAATGGGAAGAATCGCTGCTGGAGAATGTAAAATCTTGGCCATCGAAGAAAAAAAATCCTGTATTTTTTTGTGATGAAGAATGAATTGCTACCGAAAATGGGGAAGATTACAAATTTGCCCCTTGTGCACCGGAGCTATCTGTTTCCTTGTATACACTTTCTATCGGCGGCTAAGAAAAGGGCGGCCGAGAAACTTGCGTGAACACACACGCACGCACGTACACACGCGAACTGTTCGTTGTGGATAGAAGCACAAGGTTTACTCTTTTCAGAGGCGGAGTCAGATATACATCCGGAAAATTTCGTAAATGCCAGCCGTGTGATATTCCGACACGGAATGTGCCACGTCATCTACGTCATGAAAGAGCGAGGTATATCCGGATCTATCCCCATTGGTTGGTTGTTGGAGGGAATTGTAAAAGGCGTTTCAAAAAACTTATCTTACTCGAGAGGCGGCCACGCGGCGTGTCTCTTTCTCCGCCACATGGACTGGCCGGCGGAGACGTGGATAAGAATCCCGTCCATTAACACAGCTGACATCTGACGGTTGGACGCACCTGATACATTTCTTGTTTGGTGTGTATAGTAAGCCCCAGCCGTCTCTCGACAATTGCACTTCCAAGTGTAACTCTGCAATTTCACGGGTTTGGACCTACTAAGATAACCCTAACCCTAATGGTAGATTTCAAAGTATAAGACTAGGATTAGGGTTAGGGCAAAAAAAGGAGCCAGATCCGTATAGACTAGTGTAAAAGTAGGAGTGAGCCACCGGGTTTTCCAGGTACAATAAGTTACTACGTTTCTTTCATGGATACGACAGATACACTATATAGTGTGAGTGTTTGTTTAAGGCAAGTCACAAGTTGGGACCACATATACACAAAATGGCAAATCTTATTTGAAGCTTACAGTCAGCCAGTGTTGGCTTCTCCATGTTCCTTGGCAAAGGCAGGTTGCCCGTGTCTAGTTCCCTTTGAATCTGATGCAAAAATATCGTCCGTTGATTAAGCTATCTATATATTATACACACGCATACACAACACAACATGCGTATGTATTGATTGTTAGTGGAAGAAATGCTCCACTTTATATATATTTCGTGGGTTTCACGTTTGAGGATTGATAGGCGGATAAGATTTTTAAACTATAATGGCCATATATAATAAGTCATACATGTGCTATCCAATTGCATTTGCTTTGGATTATGGATAAAAGATCCTAATCCGACAATTAAACTGTTCTTGAGGGGACATACACAACTTGCATATGCATTATTATTTATATTTATATTTCTTAAATTTTTCATTAAACTATTAATTGAATTATATTTGTAAACAGTACATTTGCATAATTTAGTTTTTATGTAGCTAATATTATTAAGCACGCGGTTTAGTTTACATTTTATATTACGATGGCCGTGGCTGACTGTTTACATATTCTTGGAGACTATGACCTCCGAAACGGGTGGCCACCATGAGATGTACATATATAAAATATATAGAAAGATTGTAACTCCAAATATACACATATAATGTAATGTGTGCTTATGTGTGTTACACACACGGACATACATACATATATAAACACACTGAAAATTGCATTACACGAAACCTTACCAATAAAACCCATCTAAGTCAATAAGAGGTTATAAATTATATTAATATAGACATATATGTGACGTGAAACATCAAAGTGCATAAATCGAAAGAAATAAGGAAGTATATGTATTAGTCGTTAAATTATGGGGTATTTTCATTTATAGCTACATATAAATTTATTTATAATTATACATATACACATACATACATACACTTGCTTTATTATATATATGGATTCTTTGTTAATAATAAAAACATATACAACATTACATATTTTTATTTGGTAATATGACAAATAAATTCTTAATTAATATTGTTGTTTTAAATAGTATAATATAATAAATTTATAACATCCATAACGTGTTTCTGTGAGATAAGCGTTCTTTGGTTTTGAAAAGAATGTCATTAATATATTTAAATATATTATTATATAATCATTAATGTTTGATGATGTCTTAACTATATTTATATTTGCTTACAGATATAGAGATTGACTATGTATTGTAAAATGATTGATGTTCTTAATATTGAATTATGTCAATAAAGACTTAAATATTGACAATTTACATTTCTTTAGGAAAAAAATAAATCAACGCATTCATGTTAAATTAAGTTTCAAATTGTATACATTTCTTAGGAATGTGAGGAATAAGTTTTTAAATTCAAAGACAGTTTATGTTTGACAATCTATTCAAAATTTTCATTTTTTTAATATATATCAATAATAATAACTACAGCAAGAATTATTATCAATGTAATTTGTTGTATATAGTATATTATTATGACTTAGTTTAATATAACAATGCAAGACACGCATAGAATTTCAGATTGAGAGGTCGGCAGTCCAGATTTACAGATGGATTATTATATTGAATATAAAAAATAATTTAATTATAAATTACTTATAAAGTAGTTATAATAATAATAAAATGATAGTTTATTAAATTGTCATTAATAATTATTCAAATTTATTGTTATTTATTAATTTAGACTCAATGGTATATTGATCCTTTAATAAAAAACTTCTTCAGATGCATGTGTTTGTAATTAAGGCTTTAATCACCTTTTATTGGAAATCAACCATACTCACTCATACCAATCTAGAATGGTTTTGGTTCAGGGGAAATGGAAGTTAGCTGTGTTTACATTACAAATGAAATCCAAGGTTTCCGTATGCATCAGCTGTGCATACACGCGCTCGTGTGTGTATGTGTGCGTGAGAGAAAGGGGAGGAGGTGCACTTCAGGTTTGAATCTAGTATCATATCACTATCACGCACGCACGCACGCACGCACGCAGTATTGTGGGTGCCTTGAATAGTTAAGATCTTTGGACCCACGGGGGTTTTGCTGGAGCCAGCTCCATAAAGACTAGTGTAACAAGTAGGAGTGAGCCACCCAGTTTTCCAAGGTACAATAAGTTACTGTACGTTTCTTTCATGGATACGACAGTGTGTTTGGTTAAGGCAAGCCATAAGTTGGGGCCACATGTACATGGCAAAATGGCAAATCTTTATTTGAAGCTTACAGCCAGCCAGGTGTTGGCTTCTCCATGTTTCCCTGGCTGCCCGTGTCTTTGTTCCCTTTGAATCTAATGCAAAAATATCGTCCGTTGATTAAGCTATCGAGATATTATACACACGCATACACAACATGCGTATGTATCGATTTTTAGTGGAAGAATGCTCCACTTTATATATATATATATATGATAATATCTTCATGGGCTGCACGTTTGAGGATCGATAGGCCTGGAAAATACCGTTAATTGGATAAGATTTTTAAACTATATTATAATGAGTACATATTTAACCTGAATAACATTAAATCTTAAATCTAATTTAAGTTTGACGGTGAGATTAAATTATTTACTTGTATGTATAATTATTTTAAAATTTAACATGAATAATATTAAATTTTAAATCTAATTTAAATTTAACGGTATATCAAATTATTTATAACTATTAATAAATAAAGATCAAATTATTTATACTCAATTACAATCTATATAATATACAAGGATAAGTCAATGGCATATTCTTACATGTGCTATAATTGCATTTGGGTTTGGATTATGGATAAAAGATCTTAATCCGACGATTAAACTGTGCATTATATTTATTTATATTATTAAAAACGTATTTGAATTATGAATTAGTTTTTAACACAAATATTTTAGGTTAAAATTGTAATTAATTAATATTGTTAAGCACGTGGTTTAGTTTACATTTAATATTATGATGGCCGTTCGAACGCGTTCGGACCGTTCACATAGGCTTGGTCACGTTCGGCGGACACTGATATAAAATATATAAAAAGATTATCACCCCAGTATATAGCATTTATACACATATATGTGTAATGTGTGCCTATGTGTGTATATACACACGGACATACATACATATAAAAGATATATAACTCTTATTGGCTTGACATTTGGTTGTTTTCTTGTCGCGAAAGGCCCGTGATTTATTGGTAAGGTTTCTTGTAATGCAATTTTCAGTGTGTTTATTATACTATAAACCATTTTTCAAATTTTCTCTTATTAGTCGTTATGGGTATAGTTATAATATATAATTTATGTATATAAATATGTAAATCATTACACACACACATACTTGCCAGTTCTTAATTAAACCCTAAACCCTACCATTCATAACGTGTTTCTGCAAGATAAGCTCTTTAATTTTAAAAAGAATGTCATTATGTCATTTAGAGATGTCATTAAATATATTTGAATATGTTATTATAATCATTATTTGTTTAATGATGCCTAGCAATATTTATATTTGCTTACAGATATAGAGATTGACTATGTATTACAAAAATGATTGATGTTCTTAATATTGGCGAGACTTCAAAGACAAACACGATTAAAATTGTTCACGATAAGTCAATCCATATATTTTAAAGACTTAAACAAACGTTAGAATAAGCATTGACAATTTAAATTTCCTTAGGAAAAAAAATAAAAATCAACGCATTCTTAAAGCTCATGTTAAATTAAGTTTGTAAATGTAGAGCTTCAAGTATTGAATGTTTGAATAAGTTTATAAATTTAAAGACATTTTATGTTTGACAATCTGCACAAGCCAATTATTAGATATTTTTATATTAGTTACACTAAACATATCTACTATGTGTTATACCATATCTAAATATATCATTGAGTCTAAATTATAAAATAACATTAATTATAAACTATGTTATTTTATTATTAATTACTTCATAAGTAATTCTTAATTAAAGTTAATCTCGCAATGGCACTTTGTTAAAACATGTCACTAAGTTACTCTCAAATAAATATACTTGTCCAAAATGTAGCAGTCAAGATGTAAATACATAGTTTTAATGAGTTGCAAAAAATACCACAGACACTGTGAAATATATTAGTGTTTCTTTAACTTTCAACTCCCAGATTATTAATTAATCTTGAACAAATAGCAAAAATTTAAAACTGCAAAACATTAGCACTTTGAGTCCAATAATTAATTAAATATTGTAAACTATTTAGAAGGATTTTTTTTTCAACTTAGTCAAGCTACGGAAAAGTGATGGCTTCAAAAAGTGTGATTGAAGCTATTTCTTCAAGCCTAATCACATAAGAAATAACAACACATATAACCAAGATTGGGGAGAAAAGTGATTCTAGATGTTTTAAGTGGGTAAGAAAGACCATATATCAAAGCATTACAGTAGCAAGAAAAGAGTGATGAGTCCAATAAGACAAGAATAAAAAGTATAAGTATGGCTTTTAAAATCTAAGGATTATTGGTTACATTGAGATCCTCCTAAAGAGATACAGATTAGACATATCTACAAAGAACCATTTATTAACTAGGTTTGACAACATACACTCTCGTTATTAATTTTTTTTCTTTTTAAAATTCTTTATTTCTAAGGATGTTTAAATGGGTCAAAGTCAACTATTTATAGCTTTAAGGAACTCAAGAAGCAATACATGCCAAGTAATAAATTGAATTTTCTCTTATACATCAACAAAATGAAGAAGTCTAACTTGAGATATTATAATACCAAAACAACCATTGGAAATGTAAAAAAACACCATTAAAAAAATTATGACTATTTTTAAAAAAAATTAAGCTCAAAAGCTTAAGCTAGGTTACTAGGGAAAATTAAATAAATATGATTGTAATTTTACTCTTTATGAACAATGTTAGAGTTTTTTATTTTAAATTTTGCCAAGTGAGAGAAGATGCCTTGAATATTCACAAGACTTTACAAGATGTGGTTTTTATTTATACCACATTATGTAATATGGGTTTTTGTATATTGTGGCATTTGATTAGTTATATAGTCTTTATTAATGTAAATATAAGAGGAATGGTTTTAAATATGGTTTTTACAAGATGTGGTTTTTAAATTTCATTTCCATGAATGTTATCAGGTTGTTAGAATTTGTGAATAGGTTATTAAAAATGATTTTTTTGGACAATTAATAAAATGATTAATTCCTTAGATAATGAAGTCTCATGATTTTTTTAAAAAGGTGTGACTTTTTGAAAATGTTGAATCCTTAACCTAGTTATATTATTGGCTTTATCATTTGTTATCCGTAACTGGTTTATTATTTATGTTTTATTTTTTAACAACTACCATATAAAAATTATTTAAACTTAAGTACACTTGTTTAACACTATAAATAAAGTGACATAAAATGCTATAAAATATTATTATTTTTGAGTTTATATATGCTTCTCGGTTTCTAGAGTCTTGTGGAAGGGAAAGAAGAATTAATCTCTGCCATGGGAGAGTAATCTTAAGTCAACTTTAACATATATTTTAATGTTTAATGGTTACATATTTATTTTGTACATTTACACACAGAATAAATAGAATTAAATTTGTAAGTATTTTAAATTAAACATTTGCTTAACGTTAGTTGGAAATTATATATGTTAATATGCATTTATTAAATCATTAGCAAAAGAATTTTAAAATTTATTCATGTGGGGTATATATAATTATTAATAGTTAAACTTATACATAAATATTATAATTTATATTTAATTTAATTAAATATATTATATATTATAATAAATAATATATAACCCCATCAAGGCCTTTCAATAGCAACTTACTTAGTCCCAAGCTATTACTTCCTCATCTTCAATGCTCTGTAAAGTATAGGAGGCCAACCAAAGATAATCCCAGTGCACATAAGGTTTGATTGCATGGTTCATATTGTATCAACATGTTAATCAAGCCAAAGGTGCATGATTGTACACATGTATATGAGGAGTTTTGTCAGGTAGGATTTGACCACTAACCTTGGTAGACGATCTTTATACACAAGTCACACCTGATAAAAATCAAATCCGAAACCACTTTGATGCTAAATTGATCCTTCTCTCTTTAAAGGGCAAATTATTATTTATAAAAGGCCCTTGAACATTTTAATTCAATGCTACTTGACTTTTATTCTACATATATCAAATCTTTATTTGGGTAGTCAACCCACCTAGAACAGTGACAACGTTTGTCATAGATGTGTGAGTTGAAATTAACATAGGATTTAAATTATTATATAACTGAGGTTACATCCAAATCAAAATTAAGGATTAATTTAGGGTTATTATAAAGGGGTGATGTTTTCTTTGTGACTTCTCTATTAATTTTATTTATAATGGTTGGCAATGTTTTTGTGATTTCAAGTGTGTGTATTATGTGTATATGTGATAAATTGTGTGTATGTGTGTGAGTATTTCTAGGAGGATATCTTTTGCAACTTCTTAATTAAATTCATTCACAATCGATTTACCTACTCATGAGTACTTATTTCCACATGTGTTCATTCGTGCCTAGGTGTGTCTTGAGTGTTTGAATTTAAGAGTGATATGTATATCTTTTGTCCATTATATTATTATTTTACATATGGTGAAAGAGGACAAAGGATTTATAAATGAATAATCTATTGTATAAGGAAAACCTTGTTTATATAATGGATTTCCCTTGGCCATGTGGCACACATGTGACAGGTGCATTGGCACATGGGAGGCCATATCACCACCATGTGTCAATATACATGTGAGTATACTGCATAAAGATATACACACACATATTGTACGATACTTTACATCAGTGATTAAATCCGTAGTTGAAAATGTTATGAAAATGTTTAATTATTAATCTAATTACTAGTTTACTAATTACTAATCTAGTTTAATTACTAATCCAACATTTTTTTACTAGCATATATCACTACTTTACATTATCCTTCCCTCTCCGGATTGGCATGCCCAAATGTCTCTAATGGACCTCTAACCATAAATTGTTTCATTTGAACCATGTGAATAGTTTCCTCTTCATGAGAATTCACTATTTGTACTTAGTATACATGAGGACCAACCCTTCAAAGTACTTGGTAGGAATTGTTAAGATTGTAGTTAGCCATGTAGGAGATTTCAAGTTATGTTTCTTTTTTTGGGCATATAATAGAAAAAACACCAAAAAATAATATTATCACGACTGATACAGGATACAAGATGCAAGATACGGATATAAAATATAGGATAGGATATGCCACATAATATGCCTATGATATACCTATAAGATAAATAACACTATTTTTGGCTCATGACTAATTAGCTTTTGCTTACATTAGCTCTTGGAGTTGTGACATAAAAGCTCGACCTAATTAGTGTACAATTAATTACTATCAACACCAGTCATTCTACGATCATTTTTGTTTTGTTCTTATGCTTCCTGTCTCGTCTTGTTCCTTGTCCTGCTCTTGTCTTATTCCTAATCCTTTTCCTACTCCTGAGTCAAGTCTCCTTACTCTTGATCATGGCTTAACACATACTGTGAAAAATGAGAGTCGAATGGGAACACAAAATTATGGGCTACTATCATAATGTTATCACTGTAATACAAAAACTGAAAGAAATACACATCAACAAGCTAAGCAAAATACAGCTTATCCATAACAGTAAAAGGAGGTTACATAACTGATTAAATAAGGATGAGGGAAAGTTATAATAACTACTAATACAGGACTGGGGACCAGAATAGGATCCCGAGTATACTATTTATTGTATTATGTGCCTTGTTATGGATATAATAAAGCTTCATCTTACTTTCACTACATCTCTATTGCTTATTTCTCTATTTTATAGTATACTATTCTCTCTCTCTCACTACTGTGACGGATCCATAGTACTGCTACTTGCTATATACCTTGCCATCTTTACCCTTTTCTGACCTTTTAAAGTTTATCTGTATTTTATCTCGTATTCTTCTTTATTCTGTTCGACCCTTATTACGAGTTGATGGGCGACCACTTATTGTTTTAGTTTTAGGATTTTTCTTAATTCAACAAAACTAAATCACTTGTGAAGTAAATTGGTATAATATGAATGTGTATTGTATAGGGAAAACCTTATTTATATAGTGGGTCTCCCTTGCCACATGGCACACATGTGACATGGTGTTGACACATGAGAGGCCTGATCACCATCCATTTATCAATATGCATATGAATATACTTCATGCATTATATACACACATGCATACTATATAATACTTTACAATGGGTTATAACAAATGCACACACACACATATATATATCACATGATTATTATTGATACACATGTATACACACATAATACACATACCAATTGATGTGTAATATGCTATAATAATGTTATATTAGCTTGTGTGTGTGTGTTATGTATATTCTCTTTGGAGTTAACTTTTTAAATGTATTTTAGGTGTGATATTGAATTGACTTCAACAAGTATAGGTTTTTTTTTTTTCTTTTTATTGTATGTGTGTGTGAGTGTGACTAATAATGTACTTTTAATATTTAGATAAGAAAATGCTGCTTATGTTTGCTAAGGGCATTCAACACAGTTATATATCTTTATTATATATATTATCTATTTATCCATATACACATATGTTATACATTGTTTATTCAAGAAGCAGGAGTTAAAGGTGTTGGTTGAACATGAAAAAACCTAAGATTTTAAGTATGTATATAATGTAAACATATACATGTATAATGTAATGTATCATCTCTCTAGATACATTTATATGAACAAAGAAAGGGGATATTGAGCACCAAAATTAACACGAGTTGAAGCTATCATGTGGTTTGCCATTTAATGCATACAAAAAGGTTTAGTGAAAGTGTCCACAAACTTATGGAAGAAAGAGAAATGAAAACTTAGGGATTTTACATGTAATTTATAAATATAAATGAAATAAATTTAAGTTAAACTATGATATAAATCACAACATGCATAGAATTTGACAAAAAACCAAGTAGAGCTAAGCAAGGTTGACTTCTCCGAAGAGTCTCCTCGTCTCAATTGAACCGATTAAAGGAACTTTATGGTAGATTGATGTTGCCTTTGAGTTTAAAAAATTAGTCTCATTTTTCATAGTGCACGAGAAACATAAACTTAAAAAAAGAATTAACTTATTAGGGTACCTATTAAGCTTAGTTTTTTATACTAATTTATTGAATAGCTATTTTGTTTTGTAATGTGGCTTTGTTTTGAACATTGTTTTGTATTCTGGTTTATGTTTAAGCATTGTGTATTACTACAAAAAGTAGGGTTAAAGGAGTAGTACCCAAACTATTGGCATGGCATTATATGTTTGGTACTTTTATAGTTAATGGAGTTCACAAAAAGAAGTCGATCAATTACATGATGAGTCCACATTTATCTTCAACAACAACAAGTAAATAATTTCACTTGTTAAAAGTTCATTAACCATTAAAGTATCAAACATATAAGTACTAGATACATGTATTGTGCCACACCATCTTGGCTTAAGATACATTAAGTGAGTCTTAGCATGTGTGTGGATCATCTACCCTTAATGCATTTAAATTATTAGGATTATATTGGTTATCTTAATACCTAAGTTGTCTTCCTCATTAGAGCTATAAGGTATGCTAAATATTTTTATATATTCATATATATATATATATATGTGTGTGTGTGTGTGTGTGTGTGTTGTGTTATGGTTAAAAAAGATTGACTTGTTAAGCACAATTGATAAGATAATGAAAATCATAAACTCTCTCTCTAAGCAAGTTTTATAAGAAAAAAAAAACAAAAAAACAAAAAAGAAATAATGAATGAGAATGAGAGAAAAAGCAAATATGTGCTTTTAAATAAAATGTACTTTTGAATAATTCAGAAAAAACATTATTAAAAAAAAAAACAAGAGGAGATATGTTTTTCTCTTTTAAACCCTAATAAGCTTATTATTTAAGAAAAAGAAAGAAAAGATATGCAATGAGCTTATTAAGCATTCTTAAATTTAATATGGTTAATTTAAGGAAAGGATAAAAAATATACTTTTTCAAAGGTTTTAACTTAACATTAAAATAATCTTTTACAAAGGTTTTTATAATAGTGGCTCTTTCAAGCTTTGGCAAAGTTAGAGTATTCTCAAAGTTTCATTAAAGGTGTATATTGTCCAATACTGTTTCTGGCTATCACTCTTTAAAAGCATTAATTACTTTAGTTGGAACTTCATTGTTAAAAATGTGTTTTACTCAAATAAAGTGTTTTATGTCATTAGAGTTGTTAACTATGTTCCTTAATGAATTTATTTTAGCTCAAGCTGATCCTACCATCGTTAAGAACATAACATATATTCAAGATTAACACATAAAATATTTATATGCCAAGACTAAGATTTTTGCTCTATTGAAACCAACCATTGGATTAGTTACTAATAAGACAAATATTGTTAAAGACTTTTAATAATGGTCTTTTTAAATTTATAATTGGTGAAAAAAAAATTTACTCTTATGCATTTACACTTTCAAATGGTGGTTAAAATCTTTGTTATTTATGCCAAATCTATTAATGATATAATTAAAACTATTTTGGATTAAAGTAAAGACAATCATTCACATCTTTAAGGTGAAAACACTCAATCAAGCAAGCATTCACACATTGGATATTGTATAAAAAGTTATGATAAGCATTGCCATTAATTATATTACACAATGTTATTATAGAGAAAATGCAACATAAGTTTAGCCACTATGTTTATATAGGATTTGTCATGATTCTTACTTGGTGGAATCACCTAACTCAGGTAAATCAAAGTCATTTAATTAAATAGCATATGAGCTTTCTTCGTAACATCAATTGACTCTTAATCTTCATGATTAAGGGGAGAGGGATAGTGTTATGATATGATTGATAATATTAAGAACATGATTTGTTTGATAGAACTAAACATTTTTTAATGTGATTTTGTTTATCTATTCATAAATATGTAAATGCTAGCTTGAGAGTGTTTTTTTTAAAATGGTAAAAACAAGTAAATTTTATTTTGAGTAACTGAGATGCATGAATTCTTTAAAAGCAAATGTTGTGTTTAATATGCTTAAAATTGTTACATAAATTAACTTAATTAAGTGTTAAGATCTTTTTCTAAATGTTGAACTTATTGTTAATAATTCTAAGCACCTTCAATTCTCTCTCATAACAAGCAGTTAATGATCCAAATCAGAATATTATGTTTGAGTTTAATTTAGTTGACGAGCCTTACTTATTAACTTAACTCCTTTCACATCTCACATGGCTATTGTGTTAACTAAGAAAACAACTTAATAACTAATATAATTCTTAAGTAGTTAATAGAATTCTAGATGCACTACTTAACATCACCTCTGCAGTTAAACTAGTCTTGAGGTGAAAACTTCATAATCGATGGTCAATGGTTTGCAGTAGGATCAAGTTGATATCTTTATTAATTTGGAAGAGGTGTCATAACAAATCCAATCACCAACACCATCACTCCTTTACCGTTCTCAACATACTCATTGCCCTCCTCATTTAACAAAGTTTCTTCTTTATTTTGTCATGGATGAGAATTCAAAACATGTGAAGAGGCTCTCAATTACAAAGATGTTGATCTTTAGATAGAATTAAGAAATAACAAAAATTTTCCTTATGAAGAACAACATATGGACTCTTATATTGTTACTTGCATGGAGAAATACTGTTCAATATAAGGTCGGGGTTACATGCACCCCCACCGGGGCATTTTTTAGTGAGAAGCGATTAAACCCCATGGTTACATGTTGCCCCCTTGCTAACATGACAATGAAAGTGGGGGATGGGGGAATCCCCCATCCCGGTAAAAATCATGCTCGGACAGCAAGATCTTACATCATTAATTAAACCCTAATTCATAATTTAGTGTTGCTGAACCAACAACAGGAAGGGGAGTCCAAGAAAGCTTTGAGAGAAAGGTAAAATGAAAAAGATTCTTTGTAACAATATTTTCAAAGCACTTTTCACACTAGCACAATTCTAAATTAAGTAAGTTTGTTGTTTAAAATGAATGTATTATATTCTTGTTTTGCTATTTAATTTTTAAAACACAAGTTTATGAATGCATCATTTGGAAAACTCCAAATGCAAATTCTACCCTTTTATAATGTTTTAAGGCCATGAATGATTCATATTATGTAAGTATGTAATGTTTTATTTATTTATATTATAGTAATAATATTTTATTTTTTTAGCAAGGAATGCAACCCCTTTTAATAATGGAATGGATGTTTTGCAAACAATCCAACAAGGAGCCCCCACAATTTATTGAGGTAAGTTTTTAATTTATATATTATTTTAAATAATAAGTAACATTAATTTATAATAAAGGATAAATGTTCTTTGATAGCATTATTGACACTTCCTTTTACAAGCATTGACAAAGTTCTTACAAATGAGAGCATGTTTGAGGTATTAAATATTTAATTTAAATTATTTTTTAATTTAATTATTAAATAACTTGATAGGAAACTATTGAAAGTGATTTAAAGAAGGACAATGGTCTACAAATGAAAACATGGTTCTCTAATATCATTGTAACACTTGAAATCTTGTTATGACTTCTCTCATTTCTTCTTCATTAGGCCAACAAATTCCATGCACTTCACTTGAGAGTAAGGCATGTCAAAATCTTCATAAACAACCTTTGAGCTATACAAGAAGCCACCCTAAATGCATTCTCCACATATTTGTTGATGCAAGTCATTTCAAAGCAATATCAACTTACTTTGAAACAAGTAAGTACTTCTTTGGTATTTTAGCTAAATCTGGTGGGGGTCTTCTTGTCAAAGCAGTTGCAAGCTCATCACAAAGATAAATGAATGTTCCAACCAAACACAAAAATACCTTCTTAAATCTGACTAGATTAATATTAAGTACCTCAAACATTATTTAATACCACCAATGAAGACTCTTTAGCTTGATGTAATATGCCCCAATTGATAGCCCAAGAAGTTGTTTTTTACTTATTTCTCTTTGCACAAATAGTGCTTCAACTAAAGAAGGTATACTAATCACCAACCCTATTGCTCCCTTTTAACATCCTTAACATTAAAAAGCTCTTAGATGTGGGAACAATCGTCATCTCTTTAAACACATCTAACATTTGGAAATATCTTAAAACAATACTCATTGTTGTTTGTAAAAGAAGAGACATTGTCAATTTGTGCGATCTAACTAGCGGCCTTGCAATTTCTTCAATTCTACTACTACCCCTAAACCAATTACGTTAACCTAATTATTTTGTCCTAAGTTAATTATGTGGCATGTAAAGAGGGGGATACATGTAACCCCTTTATAGGGCTACCGAGAAAGCAATCAGCCATAAGGGGGAAAAGTGTTTGGCGGGGGGTGCATGTAACCTTGACCTATGTGGACATTCAAAACTAAAAGGAAGCTTGGTGACACCATTGAATGATATAAGCTTAGTTAGTAGCTAAGGGTTTCAAATGTTGCTAGTTTAGACTTTCAAGAGACTTTAATACTTATGGTTTGATTAACAACCATTTGAGTCCTCTAGCATTTGTAATGAAGTGTCAACTTATGTACACCATATGGATGTGAAGATGGCTTTCTTAAACAAATATTTACAAAAGGAGATCTACATGCAACAACTTTATGGCTACGATGTTTAAGAGTAAGAACATCTAGTTTACAAATTGAATAGATTGTTATATGGTTTGAAGCATGTTGCTCATCAATGGTTCACGAAGATCTACACATTCTTAAGAGAAACTCTTCATGTGACCCCTTTCACGATTGACTTCAACTTGTACATGAATAAAGAAGGTGATCACTTTGTTATCCTTGCCTTGTATGTTAACTACACCATTTTGGATTCTAATAACCTCAGTTATCTCAAACATGTGAAGCCTCAACTTTAAGGTGAGTTTGAAATGGTGGATATGGGAACTATCAAATACTAAGTGTTACGCATTTGGGCTGTAACAAAAAACTTTAAGACACATTGAAGAAGTTTGATTTCAATGGGACTGCTATTCACAAATTGAATACTTTCACATTTTTGAAGAAACAACCATTTAATAGTCTTTTTTTGTGATGTGTCCAAGTTTCAAAGCCTTGTTGATTCACTCATGCATACTTATCGGCAAACGGCCGAACAAAACGGACTAAACGGATGCGAACGTGTTTAAACATGGAGACTTTTGATACAAAAGGAGATACCGATTTGCATAATTCAAACATAAAAAACCCTTAAAGAAACCCTAAATATATGTAAAAGAATTAAATTTAAATTTAAATAAACTAGCAATTGCCTCCCACCCACAGAAAGAAATGTAAAAGATTGTAAAAGATTCTGATTTAACTTGGAATATTCGTTTAACTTGGCAACCCTCTGCAGACGGAACGCAAATGCCCATTTGCAAACAAGGTTTTTACAAATCAAACATGTTTTCCACTCATGTGTATTGCCAATTGCATTAGACCTAACATCTCTTATACAATTAACACACTCGAACAACGAATGCAAGTTAACTAGGAAGATGGTTAACACTTAAATCCATCACCCATCCCAACCTTAATAAAGAATGCATTAATTTTTACTTTTAACTTGCATACACATATGTAAATTTTGTTGAAGCAGAGAATGATTATCAGCATTCAACCAATGGTAGTTGCTTTATGTTAAAAGGAGTGATCTTGTGATCTTAAGCAAAAATATGTATATTTAAATCAATAGCCAAAGTCAAATTTGTTGATAATTTGGATCGAAAGATTAAATTAAAGCTTGGTTGCACGACAATCACACCAATTACCTTATACTGTGATAATTAAAATGCCTTAGTTTGGCCAAGGATCCAATGTTTCACACCAAGTTCAAGCACATTGTTGTCCATTATCCTTTCGTCCGATTTGAGGTTCAACCCTAGGGTTAGGTCAACCCTAGGGGCATAATAAGGTCATATGTATGAAGTATTCCCATCTACATGAGATGATTGCCAATATTTTTACAAAGGCATTGAGCACCACTCTCTTTAAGTATCATTGATAAAAACTTGGGGTTTTTCAAATCCCATCACCATCACTTCAAGACTTAAGCTAAGGGGAAGCTATGTGAAGTTTTCATCTCAAACCTAGTTCAATTATAAAAGGTATTTTGACATGGTATTGAAGCTACGAAGGTATATTAAATATTTTTATATGTTCATGTTTATAAACACATTGAAAAAAAATTTAATTGAGAAAACTATAAATTCTCTCTCTAAGCAAATTTATTGGAAAAAAAAGAAAGAAAGAAGAAAGAGAGAAAAGAAAATAAAGAATGACAAAGAGAGAAAAAGCAAAAATAAAAAGCAAATATATGCTTTTGAATAAGATGTATTTCACATAATTTAAAAAAAAGGGAAAAAGCAAGCACTTTTAAACAATTTAAAACATAAGAAGATTACTTTAAGAAAAAAAAAAAAAGAAGATATCTCTTAAACCTAATAAGGTTATTTTAGAGGAAAAAAGCTTTTGGTCTTAAAAACGGTTTTATAAGTAACCTTAAAATAACCATTTACGAAGGTTTTTATAAGAGTGGCCTTTTTACAAGTTAGAGTATCTCATTAAAGATGTTATTAGTTAAATATTAATTATCCTAAGTGTTAACATTTAAAAGCACCAATTATTTCATTTGAAATTTAATGTTAAGAATGCGTTTACTCAAATAAATGTTTTGTGTTAAAGCCATTGATTAACATTCTTTAAAAGCACCAATTATTTCATTTGAAAATTTAATGTTAAGAATGCGCTTTACTCAAATAAAATGTTTGTGTTATTAAAGCCATTGACTATATTCATTATTAATTGTTTAACTCAAACTAATCTTCTATTATTGAAACACAACATATATTCAAAATTGGCACTTAAATATTTATATATCAAAATTATGATTCTTGCTCTATTAAACTTACCATTTGATTGGCTACTAGTAAGATGAATAGTGTTAAACTTAACAAACGTTATAGTGGTTTTTTAAATTAAAAACATTAAAGCTTGAAAAGAGACTCACTAATTACATTTTAAACCTATAAGAATTACAATTGCCAAAAAATCGTGGAACGTTTTACTAAGGCTGGTATTGAAATGGGCAAGAGATATGTTATTTTCTTATTTTTAAAATCATTTTCTTTAGACTTCAAAAACTTTATCTCCACATTGTTTCTTAATAAGGATACATCCTTGGAAGTTGTCATTCAAAATTTATGTAATTAATATTTGTCAATGTTAAATGATGATGATGCAACAAATGTTATTATTATATATGTTAGTCAAAAAAAGAAAAAATGAGTGGTTAAGTCATGGTGGTTGCAAATATTGCTCCATCAAGTGTGGAGGTGGCCACGAATATGTAATGGTCAATAGTGGATAAATCAGAGAAGTTAATGGCCAATTAATTATGATTGATGCCAAATCAATAATGATTCATAACCATCCAACAAAGGTTTTGATTCCAATAAATAACCTTAAACAAATTTGATTTGTATAACTATGGACAACTCAATCATCTTGCTAAACATTACATTGTTATTCATTTTGACGATTCAATTACTCACTAACTCACAAGATATTCATATTAACTTCATTGTTAACCTTAGTTACTTGCCAATAATCATGATAACATTGTAAGGACATAGTAATGGTAATGCTCCAAGATCATGTTCTAAAGATGAAAAAAAAATTCAAGTGTATGCAACTAGGTTTTCCATCGAGTAACTACATTCTAGGACTTAGGTGCCAGTAAACACATAGTTGCAAATAAAAACTTCCTCATAGAGTACAAGCCACTATCTACTTTGAAGTTCATGTATTTGGGTAATAAAAAGTGTGGGACTCAAATGTGACAAACCTCATCATCAAAAATTGCATGCACTTGAATTTGTTCCTCATCTTTAGCACACGATCTTGGAGGATTACTATATTATGTGCCTCCAATGCCATACGACATCATGATTATTACACAAGTAGTTAGGGTTAATAGTTAAGTTGATATAAGGGTCTTGCAAGTCCATCAAGTAACTCAAATTATCATGATAAATGGCAGTAAGATAGTTGGGTTGTCCACAATTATAACAAACCAAACTTGTGTGAGGCACTAAAGTCTAGAAATGTAGTTTGTTCCATGTCCGAAATTTCAAGTTCAAGGTGTGTATACACTTGAATATGTTCCTCATCTTTAATATTAATTAAGGCCATCTGTTGAAATCAGAACCTTCATTGGTTAGTCGTTAACCATTATTAACTTGGCATTGATCATGATTAATTGGTCATTAATTTTTTTAATTTATCCACTGTTGACCGCCATGATATTCATAATCACAACCATGGCTAAAGTGGTATCACAACCACCATGACTTAGCCATTAATTTTTTATTGCATCATCATTGTTAGCATTTGAAATATTTTCTTAAATAACAACAATTCTAAGGATGCATCGTTGTTAAGAAATAAGGTGGAAATAAAGTTTTTTAAACTCCAAAAAAAAATCTTAAAGAAAATAACATTTCTTTTACTTATTTAATGCTAACCTTAGTAAGATGAATCAATAATTTTTTTAAGTTCATTCACATGGCAATTGATTAGATATATTTAAAATGGAAATTGATGAGTCTCTTTTTCAAGCTTTAATATTTCTAGCATTACAAGAAAGTATAAATCATTTAACATCCACATAAAAACCTTTAATTATATTGTAACAAATACTTTAATATCTTTATTTTTTTATAATTAACATTTTTTATTTTTTGAAGATCTTGATTCCTTTTTATATTGAAGAGAGACCTTATATGTTATCATTTCTTATGTATACAATACATGTATTATGTTTTTTAAAAGTCACATGCAAATTATATATGTATCATAATTTCATCCTAAAATTTTATAATATGTTAGATCTATATTCAATAATATATAATTATCATAAGTTACAAAATATATAAAATCCTAAAGAGTATGTATAATAGATTTAAGAGTTAAATATATGACATATTAACTTTCTCCTTTCAAGATTATATCTTGAAATTTTTGGAAATCAAAACAAAGAAATATTATATTATGTAAATATCTTTATCAAACTTAAATAACTTGAAAAAAGAATATCTTAATAAATTAAATATATAAAGTAAAAACATAAATTTAATTTCAACTTTTTAAGAATATCATTTTAAACTTTAACTATTATAAAAGTAAAAATTTATACAATAATTAAAATGAAACAAAATGTATTTAAAGTAATAATGTTTAATATAATTTTAACCCACATTATTTAAAAATAACAAAAAAATAAAAATTCTTGTAAATAAAATTTCTTAATATATAAAAATATAAATAAAAGAAATAATAGTAAATGCTATAAGTTTATAATAACTATATGTGTTATATATGTAATTGGTTTATTTTAGAGTTAAATATTATGAATTTCAAAGCGCCTATGAGAATTTATATAATTTCTTAGAATATATTCTAATTTTAATATTTAAGTCCATAAAACTTTTCAAGGTATTATTAAATATTTAACTTCGTATTAACCCAAAGACAAAAGAGGAAATAATTTATATATATATATTTATATATATATGTGTGTGTTGTTGTGTGTGTGTGTGTGTGAATATGATAGATTTATAGGTATAAAATACATTTTAAGAGTATATATACAAATACCACAGTGATTTTCTTTTGGATTGAAGAAGTATACATAATAATTATAAATTATAATAAATTAAATTGATTAATCTTACAAGTTCAAAATAAATATGAAAAGATTTATTATATATGTACTTATATATTTTTAAATTAATATATACACATATAATTTTAATTTTTTTCTTAAAAACCTTCCAAACGTTATCCCACATGTACACATACATAGCATCCCTCTCTCTCTCTCTATATATATAATTTATTGTTTCATAAATAATACTTTATTATAATTATACTAATATATAATTATTTTAAATTTATTAATAATATGACTGTAAAATTGAAACATAAAAAATCTCAAGCGAGTTCGAGTCTAGTACGTAATAACACTTAACGTCTGGTCGCACGATGCGGTAATATCCGACGGCGAAGGCGGTTCCAAAAACCATAGCCACTAGAAAAACCCTAATTTTTTTCTTGGAGAACGCGTCGCATACAGAGGTATGTCACTCACTCTCTAATTCAGAGGTATGAGATCGCGCTGTGTGAATGGATTGCTGAAGTCGCTGTAAAATGGCGATTCTAGCGAGCCTACAATGTGGGCATTTGTACAATTTTCAAGATAGAAGCAGAAGGCTTCCTCCGAGGTTATGGCATTCATCACAGCAGCAGCTTTCTAATGACTAAATTGCCAAATGAAATACAATTGCTTCAGAAAACTCCACGGTATGATGTTAATTAAGTATATATCGTTTACATAACAGCTATTATTACGTTACATTTTCTCATGAGTTTGGTAGAAGATTATCGCATATACACACCCAATAAACACACACACACAGATATATATGTGTGTGTGTGTGTGTGTGTGTGTGTGTGTGTGTAAATATCTTCTTAAATAGCTTAATAGCTGAAATTACAAGTAACAGTTAGTTTACATATACATCTGAGACAATACATAACCATGAATTCAACTCTCTTTCTCGGGTTGACTATTACTTCGTAAAATTCGATGGTGAATGTTTAAGATCTTAAATTTGTTCTATTAACATATAATGTCCTTTTATATGAAGTTCACTTAGAAGTTATTATGAATCGATATTTACATTGTCACTTAGTATAGAAGGTTGATCACATAAAATATTTATATCTAACATATGGATATGAAACAATGATTATTTGCACACACACACAGATGTGTGCAGGGGGTAGTCTGGGTGCCATCCGGCTCGCGGGACTTAAATTTATGTTATTGTTTATAATCTTACTTGTTTGATTATCAGCATATAATTTAGTTATATACAGTTTACATGATAATCGACATTTTTGGCAATTATACAGAGTAATGATTATGTATATCATACCCAATAGATTGCACATATATGTTTGTATATAAGGAAGTATTATAAATGATATATATCCCACCTGGATATCAAGCAATATATAATGATATGTTGCACATATACAACATATATGTGTGTATATGCATTTTAGTTATTTGTTTGAAGATCGATCACATTATATCTGGTATGTGTATAGCTCAACCATAGACTGAACTCTTTCTCTCGGTGCTTGTGCAATAAGTTTGTGTGACATGAAAACACATAAACTACTAAATCGATGTCTGTGTTGAATTGATATAAGTAAATGTAAAAGGTTTCAGTTATTTAATTCTTACTATTTTCTGGATATATTATTTACGGATGTTTTGCTTTTTGTAGCTATACATTGGTTGTGGATTTGGAACCCGGAAGAAGGATGCGCATAAGTTCCTGTCTAGAGTTCGCTCCAGTGTAGAGCTGCCGGTCTTCAAGAGATTGAAACCGATAGATTACCGCCTTTGATTCGGTAGATATACGCACGTTGTGTGTGTATGTGTATGTGTGTGTCCAGAGCTAAAATACACTGTAGTACATATAGATAGAATGCAAGTTTGACATAATATGTTAACTTCTGTGTATATAGAATATATAATATGTTAAATATCCTCCTATACTGCTACATGCAATGAATACTTAATCCTAAAGCATAATGTGATAAACATAAGTGATGTTTGATATATGCGTCAGGGAACGGAGCATGAAGGCAATTGATTCACTTGGGGACGAGTTACTGTTGGTGAGTAGCAAGTAGTGCAGGTATAAAGCTCACCGAAGCACAGAGTGCATTACAAGGCTCTTGCGGCAGACTCTGAAGGTTTCCTGGAGGTATGCTATTCTGGTCTTAGTATACAACACCATATATATGTGTTGTGTGGTATTAATATATATCTATACTATATGATGATAAACTATCTTGGTTATTGCGTTCCAGGTTTCAGATGAAGGTGACGTGCTCTATGTGTTTCCTAAGGACTACAGATCAAATCTGCTTGCAAAGTCCTTTCGTTTGAAGCTTGAGCCGACCTTGAACAAGTTCAAGGTACACTTTCACTGAGACTGTCCATGTAGCCGAAATTTTAGAAAATCTTGTATACTACATAATGTATACGATAACTATATATTTACTTTGGAAGAAAAACGAACTTTGCCTTTGGTTAGGCTGGAGCTGAGTACTTGATCCGTGTATCGTTTGGAACAACTCTAATTGCGTCTCTTGTGATCGTGTACACATCGATTTTTGTACTCCTTTCATCTACTCGAAGGTTGGTATTCATTTCGGTATCTGTGTGTTCACTTTCATGCGTATGCATATACAGATAATACACGCGCGCACATATACATGTATGTATGTGTATTGGGCCTTCTTGTAACTATTTATGGTGTGCCTGCAGTCAAGAGGATAACCGAGACAACCGTGGTGGCGGTGGTTACAGTTCACGAGGTCCTGGATTACAATTTTATATCAGTCCATTTGACTTGTTCTGGTTAGTATACTTAGCTCATTTGAAAGGGCATTCTTTCATTAATCCAAATTCCTACATCTTGCATACACACACACACACACACACACACACACACACACGTATACATACATACATCATAGGATATTTGTGTATGTATATGCCTACATACATTTATAACTAAATTTCTCACATATATTAAATAGAAAGATCTTATCTTAATAGAAAAATATAAGTATCTTTCAGGTACTGGGACCCGTATTATAATCGGAGGAGAAGACGAAGTAATAACACCATGAACTTCCTCGAATCTGTAAGTTCTTATTGGCACGTACATATGCATTAAATTATATGCATATGCAATCTATCTGTATGTTTATGTCTGTGTGTGTGTGTGTTGTGTATCTATTATCTATCTATCTATCTATACATATATATCTGTGTACATGCAATGTAGCTTGGTAACATTAGTTACATATAGTTAATGTCTACACGCACTTATCTATACTGTACAATGGGTGTGTATGATTATTCACGCGTTTGTGCTGTGTATATAGATTATATGTGCTCATTATGGTTTTATTTGCAGGTGTTTTCCTTCGTATTTGGTGATCCAGATCCAAACGAAGGCATGGATGAAATCCGGTGGCAGGCGGTAAGCATAACGTTTTACGATTTATAAATTATCACTCAAGGATTTTATTTCATGATTTGTTTACAGATTGCAGAGCACATAGCTGCCAAAGGTGGTGTAGTCACAGCAGAGGAGCTTGCTCCGTTTCTAGATGTCCCACCTCTGGACGATTCCAGCAAGGTATGCAATATATGTGTGTGTGTACGCTGTAATCTATGCAACATAAAGTTTATTTAAAGTTCAACTGTGGCTATATATATGACGTTGTGTTTACTTCAGGACGATGAGTCATTTGTTTTACCAGTTCTTCTACGATTTGATGGGCAACCGGAGGTTGATTCTGCAGTAAGTTTACAATGTGATGTTATACGAACATATACATACATATGTAGAATAGTTTGATATACATAGAACAGAACCTTCGTTCTAATTTTTAGGAAAGTTAATAGTAGTTTATTCTACGTTTTTCCAGGGCAATATTGTGTACCGTTTTCCATCCTTACAACGTAGTGCTAACAGCTGGGTGATAAGAAGCAACAATGGAGCAAGCTTGATTTCTTCAAAGAATTTCCCATACCTTTCAGGTACTTGATATAATATTCAGCTCAGGGGTTAGTAAGTTGATTGTTAAGTGTGTATGTGTGTCTCCACGGTGCGTGCTTGCCTATATGGATATAGGTATGCTATGTATGTATGTGTATCATCTGCTCAACATAAACATCATAAAAGAACTATCCTATGTATATATATATGTGTATATACAATACGTCTGTCTGTCTGTCTGTCTCTCTGTGCGTATATGTCGGTGAGTGTGTATATGTTTATGCTGTGTTTATATGCATCCGTTGTCTCCATACACACATATATATTATATTTTCTTTCACAGAGTTAATTTATATGATGTAGCTCGATAGTACTTTTCATTTAGCTAAAAGGTTTATAGACATACGACATATAACACACACGCTGTGCAGCCGAGCTAGGACAATGGATCAAACGCTGGTGGTTGCATTGGGGGCATTTAATCTCCTTGGAGTTTTGACACTGGGTAGCTTGTTGAAGTATACCTTTTTTGAGTTTCTTCTTGTGATAGTTGTAACTAACTTTGTCTTTTTAGGGATGTTTCAATTACTGCCCAAATGGGAGGATTTCTTCAGTTTGTTTCTAATATATTTCCCCTTCTTCAGGTCCGTGTTTAGCTAAATAGATTAGCAAAGTCATTACCTACTAATTATAGTTTACATCTGGGCTTATAAAAATCTCTCTCTCTCTCCACACACACACACACACACACAGCACGCACAAGTTATCTATAATATAATAACTATGCAGGCTTATACAGTAGCATTCTTGCAATTCCGATCTTTCGATGGTTTCAAGTTCAAAAAAGAACAACAAAATCGAGAGCCGGAATTTGGCAAGAAAGGAGAGGGCAATGCTATTAAAAGAGCCTGGCTTGACTTTGCGTCAAAAGGTTCTCTCTCTCTCTCTCTCCTCACACACACACACACACACGTACGCTAACGCAAATGGTAAATGAAATATATGTAGTTTGAATTCATTTATTATTTTGCAGCTACGTGAGGCAAGGAAGCTGGCTGAGCGGACAGTGATTGGAAAGGAGCGGATTATTTACACAACAGAAAAGGATTTGATGAGCAGAGTTACGATGCTGTGGAGTGGGATAAGAAATTTGAAGAACGCACTTAAAACAATTGTAAGGTATGTAATATATACAGTTTTTTTAACAACAGAGCTCTGTTTAATCACGCATGTGCATGTGTGCGTGTTTGTGTGTGCATGTGTTGTATATGTGTGTGAGAGTACACATTTTGCACACATGTTGACATGTATGTTATAGAAATTATATTATGCGAAATGAGATTATACAGTTATCCCAAAATCCAGTTGTGTACAGTGCTATATTTTATAATTGTCAATCCTTGGTGAGGGTCCGCTTCCCGTGGCCTTGATGGCCTCGGACACCTTTGTAGCAGTTGCAATCATGATTGCACCGGCTGCTCTCAACACCACAGTCGGTTTCACATTTCCAAACATGTCCCAGATTGTCATCTTGCTTCCCGCTAATCTGTAAACGTTTTCCACGTTGTGCGTGTGCGCGTGTGTGTGTGAGAGAGAGAGTCTTGCTCGGCTGCCCTAATTTGATGTGGAGGCTTTTTGAATCTTGAACGAGCGTGTTTCGCGCCAATTCTTTTCAATTAGATGTTTAGAGTTCAATTCTCGTTTCATGCAGACATAACACTGTAACATTATATAAATTCTATATATACGTACATATATATATAGTTGTATAAACTAATATGTTATATATAAAATATTAATGAGACAATTTATAAACAAATAAATTATCTATGTATGCATAAATATGATTATGGTTATGTATATATGTAGCTAAAATTTAAATTTCTATATAGATATGTATGCATGTAAATGTAACATGTCAAAATTGCGTTGTACGAGGCAAAACTAAAATATGCAATTAAGTTCAATGGGTTGTCACAAACTTTTGATCAACTTAAAAAAACATAAATAAATACCTTAATTACTCTTATAATTAATCTTTGTCATTCTATGAGTAACATCAGTTGATAAGATGTCATTAACTATGAAACTATATTGACCAGGCTGATTAATTTATCAGTGTTGACCAAACGATTGATGTTGACCTGTGTTAATCAATATGACTAGTGTTTACAAGTTCATAATAAGCTTACTTAAACATTAACACTCAAGGCCACACACACACACATGATAAGATAACTATATAGGTGTCATACATATACATATACAAAAGATAAAAGAAATACTTACATAAATATTCTCAAAATACGCTCATAAACCTTTAGGAAGGGCATACATATTAGACAAAATCACATAAGGAGACGAGCTTCTCCCAAAACTCGCAACACTGGCAGCCATCTCCACATTCCCATGAACACTACACGCACTCATAAGACTACTCCAAGCACCGTCTCCACAAGGCAACATCCCCACAAGCTCTCTCGCTTCGTGTAGCATCCCAGACCTGCCAAACGCATCAACCAAGCAGCTGTAATGCTCAAAAACTGGTAAAACCCCTCGATCAAAAACCATCGAAACAAAGTAATTGACTGCATCCTTAACTAAACCCCCTTGACTACACGCACTAAGCACGCTTACGTAGCTTAACACGTCCGGTTTAACGCCCTCGCGTTCATCTTGTGAAACAGCAGAATAGGCAATCTCACATACCCGCTCTCAACATAAGCCTGTATTACGGCATTCCATGTAACAGAAGTTCTCTCCGGCATGCTGTAAAACACCTTCCTCGCCTCATATAAGCACCCCGATTGTGCATATGCACCAACCATAGCCGTCCAGGTGACTATAGTCTTACACTCCATTGTTTCAAATCTCACTCTCGCATCCAACACACGCCCGTTCCGTGCATATGCATCTGCCAGCGTGGTCTGGGATATAGCATTATACACCGGCATTTCCGAGAACAACCTCGACCTCCTCCACGTTTCCCGTGTTTCCATACGCTGCTAGCATCGTATTCCACGTCACAATATCGTGCCTAGGCATATTATCAAACACACACCTCGCCTCTTCCACCTTGTTATTCAGTACATATCCAAGTATCATGATGTTCCACGTCGCAATGTCCCGACTCTGCATGCTCATGAAGAAGTTCACTGCCTCGCGTATACGTCCCCTTATACTGTATCCCTGAATCATTGTATTGCAAGAGAGTATGCTAATGAGCGGCATCTCCTTAAAGACTTCCCATGCCTCATCTATATTCCCTGTAACTGCATATGCCGATATCATCGAGTTCCACGACACAAGGTTTCTCTCCGGCATTTCATCGAACATAACCTTCGCCTCCTGAAGATTTCCGTCTTGGGCATGTGCCTGTATCATACAATTCCAAGACACTATATCTCTAGCCAGGATCTTCCCGAACATATCCACGGCCTGTGACATGTACCCGTTCGAGGCATATGTCTGAACCATGGAAGTTAGAGACACCAAGTTCCATTCCGGCATGGTGTCGAATACTCTCTTGGCATGGTCCACGTATCCACCTTCGCTGTATGCTGTAATCATTGAGTTCCATGAAGCCTCGTCCCTGACTGGCATTTTGTTGAATAGCTTTGTGGCTTGTTGCAAATCCCCATTCTCCACGTAACCACTGCAATATGTGTGTGCGTGTGTGTGCGTGTGTGTGTTTCACATACTTACTGGATCATGGTGTTCCAAGAGACGACATCGTGACCTGGCATCTCCTCAAAGAGTAACTTGGCTTCGTCGATAAGACCACCCAAGAAGAACCCGGCCATCATGGAGTTCCATGAAACCGCGTCCTTGAACACCACCTCCTGGAATACCCGTACGGCATTTTCAATCTGCTCGTTCTCGGCGTACGCCGAAATCATGAGATTCATCGAGACCGAGTTCCGTACAGGCATCGCATCGTGGATATCCCTGGCATCTCGTATCCTTCCGGAGTATGCATATGCAGCTACCATGGTCGTCCATGAAACAATGTCTTTCTCAGGCATGATATCGAACAGCTCCCGTGCTACTTGGAGATGCCCATTCCGGGCGTATGCTGCAAGAAGTGCGTTTCCGGAGAATACATTTGGGTGTTCCTGAAAGTTGCATTAGTTTTGTGTTTCACGCACGCATGTGTAGACGTACTATGGAGTTAAATACTTCCATTGCGCCTTCGAGGCTGCCGCATTTGGAGTACATTGTGATGAGAAGATTTGCAATGTATGTGTTGCCAGAGAGCTTTCCTGAGACTATATGCTTGTGTAACGCTTCCCCTCTTGTTAAGTCCCTCGTATTTGTATAATTCCGCACTAACTGAGAGATATATTCTACTTCGCTCACGTTCATCAGTTCAAAATACGTGCCGTTTAAGTATTATAGGGTTAGGGTTTAGGGTTTAGGGGTTTTAGGGCTTAAGAGAGTCTTCGTTAGTAGATTTAAAGACCTGGCTGTAATGAGTTGTTTCCCACTTACTAAGGATGCTATTTAATTAACATTAATTACAAATAACAGCTAATGCATGTATTATTATATATGTGTGTGTGTGTGTGTATTATATGTTGTGTGTGTGTGTGTAGACTCAGAAACTCCTTTTAGAAGTTAGGTAGACATAGCAACAACCATAGTGAGGAGACAGCCGGCATTCTCTGGCATCTTTAGCTTAGGGATTTTTGTGCCTCAATCCAGACAGCATTAAACTAGTGAGGGTTCCACCACCACATTTAATAAACAGTACACAAACAATATATAATGTATATATACATTTTATGTTAATATAGTAAACACATACAGAGTGTGGAAGTTAGTTTCAGCGCTTCGGGGGTTCCACCAGTGCAAGAAAACAAAAGAACATGCCCTTCTGAGTTGCCAGCTCAGATTGCCAGCCTGACTGGACATGTGCATCCAGTTTAATAAATTTGTCCTAAACAATGCTAATCCCATCCAGTTTAATAATTTGCGCTAATCCCAGCTGTATGATGACGTGTCAAGACGTGCGCCGTCGGTACAGACGGCTTGATTTATCGCTTATTGGGCGGTTAGGCCGTTTGTCCGGGCGGTCTTAATTTAGCCGGGCATTTGGCTGGGGAAGATAAATAGACTTCTTGTAGTGTGGTGTTCTTGGAAGGGAAATCAGGGCAGATCAGATATGGCACAGAACAGGTTTGCGATGATCGTCTTTCTTGTGCTTAGCCTATCTATGGCGGGCGTTTTGGCACAGGCGCCTGCTCCAGCGCCGGACAAGGGAGCTGCCAGTACTACATCGGCTCTCACATTTCCTTATATGATTCTTGCAGCTATGGCTGCGTTCTTCTTTGGATTTAACTAGGCGATGAACGTCTCGCAGGCAGCTGGGAGGAATGTATCTTGGACTAGGGTTGGCTGCGGGATTTCATGCAACTCTTTCTTCTCTTTTTTTCTTTGGGCGGTTTTTGAGATTCTCTGGGATGTAGATTTACTGGGTTTGTGTTAGTCATTGAGATTCTTATATAATATAAATTCATACTTTTTACAATTTGATGTGTTCCTTGGAATGGTGTTGTTTTGTACATCAAGTGTGATTGATGCCATTCTGATGTATGTATACATAAGCTAGTCATTCCTGATGTATGTATACATAAGTAGTCATGTTAAACTTGGGGGTCAATATAATGATATATAAAGGAAGATCGGATTGTTCTGTGGGGATTTAATATGATATTTTTGGTATAAAGAAAAGCCATGATTGAGACATCCTTACCTAGACCGTCTAACCACCGGGAAAAGAAGAGTAGACACCAAGGAATGATAATGAAGTTGGCGCACTATGAGACGTGCTCACGTCACTGCACTGACGTATAACACCACGTTGTGTGTGTGTGTAAATAATTTATTCACAGAATTGACACAACTAATTTAATACACGTCTGTATATTATATATATATTATGTGTGTGTGTGTGTGTGTGTGTGTGTGTGTGTGTGTGTGAATGTGTATTTATGACTCCTGTCTTTAAAACAAATTCTTATCCACAGGAATTTATAAATACTCTATATACAAAGTTGATACACTATATAAATATGTATGTATTTGAATTGTTTAAAGAACAAGAAGAAATTATAATAAAGATAAAAATCGATATAATTTAGATATTAAATTATTGTTGAGTATGAATTTTAATTTGAATCCTTTTCTATAATGAGCAATATTTTTTTATTATTTACATACTTTGAAGTAATAAATGTATTTGTAAATATATAATAAAATTTATAATTCATGAAATTTAACAATAATTAAACGAAATATACTATAGGTAATTAAAAGTTATGACATTTAATAACATTTACTTATTTATAATATTTACCATAATTTACCAAGGCTTGGTAAACTTTATTTCATTTCATTATAATTTGTTATAATTATATATTATTCTAATTAATCATTATAACTTTAAAACTCAGAATATAATACGTATATATGACAAATTTATTAGGTATATGAAATTTGCCTTCATATGATTTAATTTGTAATAAAAACATTAATTTTCAAAATAAAACAGCATTTTCCTCAATAATACGTCTCGACGTATACAAAGCGTCCACGTCAGCATGTATGGATATACCCTCTGTTTAGGGTTCATGGGGGCACCGCCATGGACGGGGAGAATGCGCTTGGGGAAGACTTGTGGCGGCAAATTCTTGCGAAGCTACCTGTCCCTGGTCTTGCTAAGGCTGCTTGTGTATGTCGGAACTGGCGGCAATTTGCCGGCGATCCGAATGTAATTGCTGCTGCATTCATGGCGCCCTGGAAAATTAAGGCGGTAATTGGTACACCTACTGTAGCGGCATTTTGGAAATGCTCGGGACTGAGTTGCTTTGCCATTTCCCATACCGTGGGAAGATCAGATTCAGTTGCTGCTTTGGCAATTAAATACCAAGTTCAGGTATTGAGATGTGTGTGTGTGTGTAGAGAGAGAGAGAGATAGTTGTAATTGTTACTCTAGTTTAAACCTTGCACGTACGTGGTTTTATGTATATCGATACTATATACACACATATGTATACATATTTATACACAGGTCAGTTAGCGGTAGGTACATGCACATATATACAGCATATGTTGGACTTAACTGTGTGTATGTGGGCGGCATGCTCGCCGACCTGTCGCGGAGACATATGCATATATGCGATATTTTTGCATGTATTATAATAACATCTTTAGACCGTATGTATGTGTATGTCTCTCTCTCTCTCTCTCTCTCTCTCTCTCTCTCTCTCTCTCTCTCTATATATATATTATATTATATATATATAATTATCTGTATATACAGTGTCTTGCACACGCACATGAGTAAGAAATGCACAAATTGTAAATGGGCAGACATACATATATTTATGTATCAATACGTATATGAACATAGCACCAACTATTATCATCTGGAAGAGGGAGAGAGAGTTTGAGCAATACAATATATACACATAATAATAGTTGGTCATGTTTGAATAATAAACAAATCTCTAATATAATGCAGTCAATATCAGTTCTGTAGTTTGGGCAAATTGCATGTAGCAGATGCGCGCGCGTGCTATGTTTGTGGTACATGCATGTGTGGGTGGTATGGAAGCTGTTTTTGTTTATTGGCATTGATTGGTTCAGACTTTATACGTACACACGCGATGTATATTTGTATGGTAAACAAAGTGGGTCTATCCTATCTTTTAAATTCTTTTTTTCTGATTCTTAGTACTTACAGGTGTCTGAGATACGCCGGCTGAACAACATGTTGAGTGACCACGGGATCTGTGCAAGAGACAGGCTGCTAATCCCAGTTACAAATCCTAAATCCTTAGAAGACAAAGTATGTTACATTGAAATGGACTTCCACTCACGGCGTGAAATGGCTGTCGTTTATCCCGACAATGCACAACCTGCTTTTTATGCCAAAGCTCAGAAACACAGGTAAACTTTATTCACTGTTGTAATCTGATATGTAATAGGATATACATAATAAATAATATTTATTCTCTGTACAGGTCTATTTTCAATATGAAGAAGTCAGTATTTGATTCCATGAAACGGAGCATGAAGCTTGATAGTGAAACTGCACAGTATTATTTGTCCGTTGCGGATGGCGATTTCAGACAAGCTGTAGCTGAGCTTCACGAGGACCTTAAGTGGGAAGTAAGTATACATCATATGTTAGTGTACACACACGCACACCACACAGAGTATAATATATTTTACAGTTATTTGTTAGATAATACGACTGTTTCCTTCAGACTGAAGAATCCAGCTCGAAAGTGGTGAAGTGATTATTCAACTGGCAGGCAGCCGAAAGGTGATTATTGAAAGTAGTATAAGTTAGAGAGAAAGCATTACCTTTTGCAAAATTCTATACATCCAGTACATGTAGACTGGTAAATTATATGTAAAGAATAAATTTAAGAATGTATAGCACTTATGTTTTATAAATATATTTGTACACTGAGCTTGAAAACAAAGTCTTTTCCTGATACTTCTTTTTCACCTTTATCTTGTTTTATTCTGGAAATCTGCAGAAGTGTGAGTGTACCTCGAAGCAGTGGAAAGGTTGGACCAGTAGACCGCGTTTTCTCCACTGTATTAATGTTAATGTTATTAGATGTGATTAACATAATTTACTAATGCTGTTTAAGTATATAATTATGGTTTTATTTAAAGACGGTCACGCCTGTAGTGTTTTTTTGTGGGTGTAGCTATCAAGGCCAAGTTGCGTGCTGCACAAGTGAAGGAGGGCTGGGCTTATCCCGATTTGTCGGTTGTGGCGCATGACTGTATATGCAAGAAAGCTTTAAGGTAAGTATATATCCAGTTTATTAAATGAAGTTTAAGTTATGAAGTTTGACTTAGAAATAATTGTTTATACATTAGTTTAAGTTTAACCAAGAACTCAAAGTCTATTCGACGGCATTAGTTTATATTACGATACTTAGTTCCAGTATGTCGGCTCTTTCTTTCTTAATTATTTTAACTGTCTGACTATTTAAGCATACCTTTGGGTTCCCATTTCTCTCATGATGCTTGCTATGTCGTTTGCTATATATTTCTTTATGCATTCATGTGGTGTGCATTGGTGGATGCAATTAAAAAGCTCCTGTGGATGAAGTGAAGAATGATCATTTCATGTGGGATAGCCGGGAACGGTCCGAGCATATAAATATATAAGTGTAATGTGAGTATATTTCATAAATTAACTTCTTAGTGGAAGTATGTCGATTGTTGTATATAATGTATTTGTATATATAAGTATATATGCATCTGATTTCTTTTGTTGGGTATCCATTTTTGTGTTCTGTAGCTATCCATCCGTGATGTATTGTTTCTTATAACAGTGCATTTGTTATAGAATCGATTGGAAAATATACGGTCAGAAGTTTATTGCATATATTGCAGTATAAATGTGGATTGTATATTTAGTTATATTGTGTATAATTTTACATGATTGTTATAACACTTTGTATATGTTTGATTGTATATTTATCACATAGTATAAAGTTTCATGTATTAATTTATCACAGGCCAGTTTTCATCTGCTTTAGACTTAACAAATTCTGCAAGTGCTTGAATGTCTTCATCACTAAGCCGAGGTCCAAATGTGCACTGTCCTCTAGGTGTACAGTTCTCACCAAATCCCTGTTCACAATTTTCAATGTATATGAACACACACACACACACAGTGGTGTGTGTGAGTGTGTAAAACTTACAGGCATGCGGTTTTTGCCATTGTAAGTTATTTTGAATATGTCTTCCACTGTTGTAATACCATTTCTGGGAAAAGCATTATGTTAATAATGGAATAAAACATCATTATTGTTTATACATACCGTTTAAGATCCTCCAGTTTCAGTGTTGCTCCCTACACACATATGTATATACACATGTAATTGTGTGTGTGTGTGTGTGTGTGTGTTAGTAGAAGTTAACTACACATAGATACATATACGTATATTCATGGGTATTAAAACGTACTGGTTGTATTATATTTCCTCCACGGGCATGGCAGCCCATACACGATCGTTCAAATACTTCAGGAGCTCGTTGAGCAGCTTCAGCAGCTAAATAATTATAATTTTAATTATCGTAAATAGTCGTTTAATGTTTAATTATGCTTACCGGGGCAAAATAGAAGAAAACAACAAAGAACTCTCTCTAGACTGTCCTGCAAAGTAAGTGTTTTCTATAAAACATTGATAGTTAAGCTAGTTAAAGTCAGATTTGTTAGTTAATCAGGATTAAAAACTGCTATTAAATTATATACAGTAAATTCTTTTTACATGGTTTGCAGCAGTTACCTCTTAGACCTTGACAACTGCAGTGCTAGGAGACCCAGCCCAACACTACTTGCAGCAAACAGTGAAACACCCAGCATTCCAAATCCCATTATCTACAAAATATATATGTGTGTGCGTGTGTGTATACACGCACGCACGCACGCACCATGTTTATGATGCCATGGTTGATGTCTTCAGTTAGGCCAAAGGGTACATCATGTGCAGGAGGATGTGCAGAAACATGTTCATAAGAAGCCATGACTCCTTTGAAAGATGCCAATGTACAAACGCTTCCTATAATGGCGCTCGTTGTAGCCTGCAATATGTATGTACACATGTATACATACGTATATACGATATATATGGGTGTATACCTCCTTTGCAGTGGGTTTCTTGTAAGATCTCCAGCCCCGCCGCGACCTGGGATTTGCGGGAATTTTCCCGTCGAGCCTGGCCTTGAGAGTTTCTGGGGTTGAAAGAGAGTATGGGATACGATCAAATCTGGGAATTGTTGGCTCTATAGGGCCCTGCAATTTCCCGTCCGGGAATTCTTCACTTATTAAACCATTCACAATTCGTACATTTCTCTTCATTGTTTTTGGAGGAGGTGCAAGCCATGGAAGAGTAGTGTTTGTTGCCATGGCAAGATATCTTAACCCAATCATTAAACCCTAAAATTTAAAAAGAGATATACTTTTCTAATTAAGATCCTTAAACCCTGTTAGGTCAAAGGATTAGGGTACAAGGCCATGGCGGCTTTGGCGTGGCTACTCCTTGCGCTTGCGCTCTGCATCGCGGCATCCGCAGCTTCGACAGAAGATCTAGTCATCACGAGAGCAGATCGCCGGGTAAGATCTAAAAACTTATCTAAAATTCATTAATTACCATGTATATTGATGTAAAAACGGAGCATAAATGACCCGATTTTAGACTCTTAAAGTATATACATGTATATGCTGCATTGACGTTCTTCTAGGTCGATCTAACATCCCAAGTTGTAAGAACATCTGTATCTCTCAAGGTAAGTACATGCGAGTGTTTTCTGATCAATTTCTCAAGTACCCATTTACTGCAGATTGAGAACTGGATCTGAGCCTGTTACAGAGGTTCTTTTTGCACTTCCGAGGCAGAATTCGGACAAAATCTCATTCTTGCTAGCTACAACTGGGTCTGGAAAGGGCAAGAACAAGGTGCAGCCATCGAACTTGCCCATTGTTCCTACGGATTCACAGGAAAATGCTGCCTTTACAAGATCACTCTGCAAAAGCCCCTTGACGCTGGTCAGACAACGGATGTAAATGTGTATTATGTTCAAACTCATGCACTTAAGCCGTTCCCGAGGAGATTAAGCAGTCTGAAGCCCAGCTTGTTCTTTACAAGGACTCTCCTTACTTGCTGTCTCCATACGAGGTGCGTATATAACATGTTCACACGGTGTTCCACACGCGCACGTACCCACACACCTATCCATCGTTCTGTATGCATATTAAGTGTCTTACAGAGCTATATTCAATCATGTATGAGGCGCTATATAAATAAATGAGCAAACTACTTACACACAATAGTGGCTCTATAAATATGGGTTTACCCCTTCCTCCACTTGCCCAGAGACTCAAAGACATACGTGCTAATGCATATCCTATGTAGTACATATACTATAATTTGGTTATGTAAATGTAGGTGAAGTACCAGGCGAGTTATTTCAAGGTTCCTGCAGCTCGAGTGGAATCTTATACCAAAGTTGATCCGGTTAAATTCTCAGATAAGGAAATCAAATATGGACCTTACACCGATGTTGCACCAATGACGTTCTCTGAAGTTATTATTCATTATGAGAACAGTCGTCCATTTGCAGTTGTCGAGCTCCTTGAGCAGGAAATCGAGATTTCACACTGGGGAAATATCTATGTAACTGAGAACTATCATCTTAAACACGAGGGTGCTCATCTCAAAGGCAGCTTTTCCAGGTTAGTAAAATACACGCACAGCACGCGTGATGGAGTTGTGTATATTTTTTATTTATAACAACGGATGCAAAAAGATAAATGCACATATTTATACAGGAACAGATGTTTTACTTTCACACGTATAGAACATACGTAGTTATTATGTTATATTTCAGGCTGGATTATCAAGCGAAAACCGTTGGTATGTCTACTTCACTTCGTCAAGTTATTGCAAGGCTACCTCCAAGAGCATATGCTATATATTACCGTGATGAAATTGGAAATATTTCTACTTCACATGTCCGAAGTGAACCTCAGAGGGTATATATAATATTATAGTATATATGATAAATGTTAACATATATATGTGTGAGTATGTATATAGTTTGAAGAGTACAAGCCATAAGAGTTAATATGATTGTATTTTTACAGACTTTAGTTGAGATTGAACCAAGGTTCCCGCTTTTCGGTGGGTGGCAAGTGAAGTTCACGTTGGGATATAGTGTTCCTTTAAAGGACTTTGTGCTTTTGGGGCCTGATGGTCGTCGGTATCTTAACTTCCCTTTGGAGGCTCCATTAGTGACGTCGTTGTTAACAAGCTGGTTGTAAAGGTGAGCTATCATGTATGTGTGTACAGTGAACATCAACATATTTCTGCAGGTTGTTCTGCCCGAGGGTTCAAGGGATGCTTCTGTATCTTCAGCTTTCCCCGTCGATATCCAACATGAGGTAATTATGAATGTGTGTGTAAGGGATATATCATATATATGCACATGAAACATATATGCATACAATATACAAAATACAGTATGTAGTTCTGTGACGCGGTGTTCATTTTGGTGAATTTTTAAGGTGAAACATACTACTTGGACACAGTTGGACGGCCAGTTGTGGTTCTGACGAAAGAAATGTCGTCTCTGAACACAGTGTTCCCTTCCAGGTATAATTGAAATTCAAATTCAAATACAACTAATCAAGTTAATACATGTCAGATTATGTTAGTGCTAGCTCAAACTGCTGTTTTCCAGGTGTCTTATAAGTTTAATACCCTGGCAATGCTAGCGGAGCCCATGATGCTTATTTTCGGCTTCTTTTGCTTCTTCCTAGCTTGCATGGCGTATATACATTTGACTTCCCATATCGAAGTCGTCTGGTTCTTACCAAGCTCGTGTTCAGCAAGAGGAGGTACTTCTGTGACCATTATGTTTAGTGTATAGTGCTTACATGGGATTACTAATTTTAAAAAGAGTTATATGCTGTCGTTGTATACTGCAACGTTAAACTATATACGACGTTATATGACTATAAGTTAATATAATGTTATTATAACTTATATGTGGGGCTGTCTTCAGGTGTTGGCTTTCCTTCAGCGTCTGCAGAATGTGATAAAGAGACGTGTATCGGAGGCTGAGAAGCTAGAGACGGCAATGCGTGACTTAGCTCGTACGGGAGACGTGGCAGCATGCAAGGCTATCAGGAAGCAGGCAGATGCTGCTTTTAAAGAATCTTCTAAGGAGGTTAAAGTCATTTACGAGTCTCTTCAAACTTCCTCTCGTTCATCTACTATAAATGCAAAGGTTAGTAAATATATTTATTACATATACATAACGTATATATGTGCGTTTGTGTGTAACGATAACAATGGTAGATGCATAATAGCATATCGAATATGGAGAGTTTTGTCGAAAGATTTCCGACTCATTCTTATACCAGTCAAAATGTGACTACTTTCATTTATAGATCATACGTTCTTCTATGAAACCACACACAGTACACTTACACATGCATAGAATATATGAAAAGGTTCAGGCTCTTTATGTTCTTTGTGTGTATTCCATATATGTCTATGTGTGTCTGTGTATATGATATGACCGTCTATATCTGTGCGTACCTTACAAATTGTAGACAGTATGTTCTACATATATATTTTCTATGTGTGTAATAGTAATATGTTGTTATATGCAGGTTGAGAGCTTAATTGTGAAGGAGAAGGAGAAGCAAGACAAGCTGTTCCAGAAGCTGAACCTGAGCGTAGACTTGTACGAGAGGAAGATGTCAAGCAAGGACATTGATTCACGCCTTGCACCTGTGGAGGCCAAGTATTCGCAGCTCAAGCAGGAAGTGACAGAGATTTTGGACTCCTTGGATGACTGAAGAGGTATATTTAATTGCCTTTTAATTAACTGTAATCTTAATCATGAGAACATTAATTATTTCGTAATAAGCATAACATACATACACAATATACCTGAATAAAATTTATAATTTGAAAGAATGCTTGAATGTGTGTGTGTGTGTGTATATATAATATATATTTGTGATGAATGAGTAAATTTAAACGGACAGACAGGTGATGAATGCGGAAAGCTTGTTTTTGTTTAAATAGCTTCAAGTTACATATATACCTTTTTTGAAGCTCCAAAAGTTTAATTTAAAACTTTATTGTATATTAAATATATGCTTAATTTAATAGATTTGGAATAAAATAGAATGAGGTTTTATGACTAAATTATTATAAATAAGTAATGTTAGTAAATGTCTTAATTTTTTGAATAACTATATAATATGGTGATATATATTGGTAGTGTTTTGGAGTTATAATAATAAGTAATTTATTAAATGTAAAATATAAAATATCAAGATATAGAACCTTATTTAACAAAAGACCATCAAATTTTCCTTAAAAATATAATTTTATTTAAAATGATAGAATAATAACAGCAATAGTAAGTTTAACAAACTTATTTAAATATATTTGTCAAAGTTTGTTTTGTGTTAAAGTGTTTGTTTTGACTTAGTATAATCTTATAGTCATATTAAACATCTTAATCGATGAACTTGCATTTAATTGAGTTAAAATCAGCTTCAAAAGTTGATATATAGTGCAAAAATTTAAAGGGTTAATTTAATACTTAATTTATGTTAGTAATAATAATATCAATGATAAAAATTTATGTTAAATATAATAAAGAATTTTATTATTTAAGAAAGGATTTATGAGGATCAAATAATCTAAATATTATATATTATTTTAATTATTATTAATTATCACGACCCGACAAGATATACCTATATGATATACCTACAAGATATGCCTGTAAAATATTGATATAAAATATACATATAGAATATTTCTATAAGATATGCCTATAATAATATCTATAAGATATGCCACATGTCAAATATTAACTTACTCTTAATTTTAAATCTTAATAAATAAATTAGTGTTTACTTTTAAGACTTTATAAGGAAACAATAATAAGAAAACAATTAACTATAAAGTTTACTTTCGACCGGCCGATGGAACCTACACCTAATTACAAAGATTATCTATAACTATATTTTAAATATAAAGTCAAACAACTTAATATATAATAAAATATTGTTTAATAAATTTTAATAAGTATGAATTTTTTAAATTAAATTGAACTTTAATATAAAATTTAAAACCATTCAATTAAGATATCCTCATTAGAAATATCCATTTCAAACAATGTTTTATTATTAAAATTTCTTAAATTGAAATAAAACTAATAAGACATATTCTTAAGATATATATTTATCTCATACTATTATTAAACGTTTTAGGATTAACTTTTTTATCACAAGTATGTAAAATCTTATAATGTAAGAATATACTTTAATTTAGTCTTAAACTTTAGAAACACACGTAAGGATGACGAAGTATAGAATATACCTTGATTAAATGTGCTTTCACGTTGTGTATTTTTTTATTATCACACTGTTGTTTGTTGACTTTCATGTTGTGGATGCACATTGTGTGGCCTGTGTGGTTCTATTTCTTAGGTAGCCATCGCTAAGATCGAATAAGGGATTTACTAAGTACTGCATTCGCGATGGACACGGGCAACTGGCGCCAATCAGTGGCCACTGAAGCACGGCAGAAGATCGTCAACGAATGTGTGTGTGGGTGTGTGTGTGTGTGTGTGTGTGAGAGAGAGAGAGAGAGAGAGAGAGAGATTTAAAATTCCTAAATTCTTGTATTCTTTCATTCTGTAGAATGGAGACGTGCATGCCCTTATCCTTATCCTTATGCATACACGAAGAAGCCGTGAATGGGTTTCGCGATTTGAAGAAAAGATTTCCAACTGCCCTTGACAAGGTACACATTTAGTTATACACAGAGACACATGCATATATGTGTATAACTTACTTCTGTTTCCAGCAAGATTATCTTCGAAAAATTTCAGTAAAGATGCTTTCCTTGGAATCGAAGTACCAAAGCAGTATGAACTATCCCGGGGTTGGAGGTAACCAAATAACATATTATACATACACACATAAGCGTTGTGCATGTTATACGCGTTTAACTTGATACAGGTTGATTAAAGTCATATATAACACTCATATGTATTTGTACATACATACATATATATTATTGAAAGTCACAGCGTTATTTCATTTGGCAATCTTACGATATCAAATATTCTATTGCAGGGGTTAAAAGAGTAATTATGAAAAATGTAAAGGTGAGGGACCGTGGCAAGAAGAGATGGGATGGCATGATTAGCAAGTCCAAAAGAAACGAATCACTTTCAACTGTTTGGATCTAAACTCCAGAAGACATTATCTCTCTATTGTTTAATTACATGCCACTTCCTACACTCTGCCGGTTTAAATGTGTTTGCAAGAGTTGGAACACACAAATCAGGAACAAGTGTAAGGGTACTTGGTATATTCGGACTGTAATGGAGGCGAGCATGGTTGGGTTTCTCTCATGGAGGAGGACTCTACCGTCTGGACAAAGTTGCCTCTACATATTGAATGTGAAGACAAACAGCATTGCATGTTCGTCTCTTCAAATGGCTTGGTTTGTCTCCAAGTACAAGCTACAACGGTCGTATTATCATTTGCAATCCCTTGAACAAATGGATCACTCAACTACCCCTTACCTCATGTTCTTTACAGTTGTCTTTCACAGAATCAAGGTACAATCCTATTATTTCAATTGCTATTCAAGAGTGCCATAACGATGTACAAGGTTCATTGTCGCATGCCTTGTGAAAAGGAAATCATCAACATGGTTGGAGCCTGTGTTACATGTTTACAACTCTAATGATGCAAATTGGGTGGATCTAATGTGATATTATTTGGGAAAGAGGGTGGAGAAATCATTTTAAATTGTTATAATTGGTACGATTGCATGGCACTCTACAACAACCATTTGTATCTGATAACTATGAATCCGGATGATACATGCTCACTTAAATTTAAACATATTTAATCCTTGTCAGGATGTGAAGTGTTTGGCAACTTGGATCAAGTTTTCATGGCAGCCACCATATAACATGCATGTGAATATGCATCATGGTCAAGGTTTCAACATTCAAGGACAAGGTTATGGCATGCACCTTGTTATGTGAAAAGAAGATTATAATTATAACGATGGTTCTTTGAATGAAGGAAGCGAATGGGGACAATTTGCATTTAACTCTAGAGAAACTAAGAAATGAGAAGAAATTTCACGTTTGCCACTAGAAATACTTCTGCAAGAAATATCAAAGGATTAAGATTAGATTCAGAAAGTTTTATGGCTGCAAGGGAAGAACCAAGTGACATTATATTTTAATAATGCAGATTGGGGGTGGTGTACAATGTGGTCAGTGACAATTGGTATTCAGCTTTTGGCAAGGCACGTCGTAGAGTGGTCCTTTCTTTGCATTCCAACCCTCCTTCTTTACTTGTAAAGTTAATGTTTGGTGTTAATAAATTTGAAGTTTATAACTTTTTGGATTTTCATTTTTAATAAAGTTAAATAAATATTTATATATAAATAATAAAGATAATAAACATCTCATTGAGTTGAGTTTTGAGTTGTAAGTATGAAGGTGTAGTGGTTTAAAAATATAATATACAAATTAGTGTATGGTTTAAAAATATAATATGTTATAATACTATATTAAGTATAAAAAATTGAAAGAACATACACTTTTACATTCAAATTCAAATGAAATTAAAATGCAATTGTAAGTTTATTAATTTAATTTTTTTAATTTTAAATTAATTATAAGAAATGCTTTTTAAGTATTGTGCCTAAGAGTTTTAAAATGTATTTAATTATTTAGAATTATGATAACTCTTAAATCATAATTCAAATATGCAATGGCATGTATGTGTGTTTTAATTATGTAATCTTAATTAAATATAATTAATAATCATATTGGTATATTAACATTTTAAATTTGCAAATTAGATTCTATCCTTTTAAATAATAATATATTTTAGGAATATTACTAATATGTAATTATTTTTATGGTTTAATATGATCACTCATCGATAATAATTATTTATAAATATATATATAAGAAGTGATAAGTGTTTATTGTAAGTCTTATTAATTGGTACAACGTAAGGAAATTCATTAATTTAATAAAATAAAAAGATCTTTTATATTTATAACTCAAAAATATTAAGTTGTGAATTTTTCAATTGGGTTTTATATACTCATATCTCTTTTTTTTCCTTTTAAATCATGAATGACTATTGTTTTACATATATTTGTGAATTTATATTCTTAGGAAACAAGATTCAATATGTTTAATATGCTTGCTTTTTATATTGAATTACAATCTTTCACTCACTCTACATATATACACATAGACAGTGTACATTCATTGCAAGAACACATCTCCATAAATTTCACATTAAAATCAACTTATATAATGTCAATTTATATGTAAGTAAAAATATTCATATTTTTTATTTTAATGTTTAAATCAACAATGAAATAAATGAAAATTCTTGCTTATTTTACAATTAAAATTAAAATACTTAAATTTATATCTATAGATTAATTTAAAATCATCACTTTTATATTAATATAATGTAACATATTTTAAACAATATTAATTAAAATATGTAACATATAATTTAAAAATAAAAAATATATTATCTTTTGTAAGTTTGAAATGAGTAACAATAATTATAGAATTAAATATATTACCATTATGTTTTATTTGTAACAAATAACATCATCTAAAATAACATCAAATTATTGGTAATAATAGTGTAAATTCTTACTTTGCAATCTTAAGGTAAAGTAAGAAAATTATTAATTATTAATATTCTTACTTTGCCTTAATACATTTATTAATTTTAAGGCAAAGTAAAAAATTTCTTACTTTGCCTTAAGATTTCTTACTTTGCCTTAAGATTAATTTTGCATAGAGAGAGCGATCGTAGCGCATTGCACGTCAAAAATGTGTGTCTGTACAAAATATCCATGGAATATCCTCAGTGTGTAAATGGTTTACACACTTTAAATTTTATAAAATTTGGTCATAGTAAACAAAGAGGAGCTAGATGAGAGAGTTTTTATATAAAGTTATATAGAAGAAGTTTTTGTTGATTTAAAAGCCAATAATTATTTATTATTAAAAAATTATAGATAATACATACAATTAACCATCTATAATTACCTAGAGAAAAGTGAGTTTACTTCATACTTAAAAAGTGTTGGCATGTGGGTGAATGTTAGATTAGGATCCATAGTTATAAATAAATACATATGGAAGTAGGCATGTAATTGCAATTGGGGTATGTTCTTTTAATTGCAAACTTGTTGTAGAAACAACTTGGTACTTAGAGATGGCAATGGTGCATGTTCCACGTGATTAACAAACTATTAGATGTTATATTTTTGTTCGTTTTGTCTGACACTTTTCTTATTTTTACCCTCCTTCATTGTTGAGATTTCTAGAAAGAGAACTAGTCAGAATGCTCAATCTTAAGCAGTGGGGGTATTCTTTGGGTGTTTAAGCAAGGAACTTAACACCATACAAAGAAAGAAACCCACTCCCATTAAAAATTTGATCTCCTTGTGTGACAAATTTGTTCATTCTATGACAGTCAAGGGTCATGTAGATCCTTAGGAACTTTTTCAACATGTTTTCTAAATCAGTAAGTGTGGATGATGTTACTTGTAAATTATCAAATCACCTTAAGCACACAGAACAAATATCACAAGTACAGAACATATGAAGGATCCAATACAAACAAACATGTAACTCAATTACTTATTCATAATAATTGAGTCCTTGATGCCAAGGATTTATATGTGGATTATTCTAAGCATTGCAAGCAAACGTTTCATAAGTATTGTCCTTGGCGCCAAGGATAATACTTATCGGCTGTTTGAAATAAGCAATACAAATGATAATTGAAATTAAATTCTTGGCACTGAGGACATAAATGTTATGGGAACCAATAAAACACTATTGTTAGTTTGTTAAATAATCTTTGCATTAATGATTATTTAACAAACTAATGAATATTTTTATCATTTCTCGCAAGATAAACCTCGACACCAAGGATTCCAATGCTGACATAAAAAATGTGCAATTAAAATACATGGACAAGTTTGCACAAACTAGGTATTCTTGTTATGCTCGTCATACTAAAAACAGCCATAAACCCTAGAGTTGGCACACCTTGCATAGGACAAATCAATACTTCACATGTTGAGTTTAAAGTCGGTTAATACCCTGACATTTGCTCTACCTATGTAATGTTGTATTGCCCAATCTTTGTCGTGGATAACTTCCTACCATCCTTTTTGGCTTGGAATTGGTCAAAACTTAATTTCATTTTGGTAAATAAATGTTCCTTTTCAATATCCTTGGTTTATTTTGGAACTGTGGTGTACTTATACTTTGGCTATAAGAGTCGTTCACCTTCATTGGACTAAAAAACTTCTTTTACAGTGTTTGTTTCCTTTTCAATCACATGGCTTTTAAGTGGAATCCTTACTCAAGAGATACGTTTGATCAAGTCGATTATTTGGTCACAGCTAGTTTGATGTTATTCTTGTCAATACCTAGCAATTAGATTATTCTTTGAGTTCCCATTGTGGCATCCAACGAATAACGCATAACCTCTATCATTGTAAGAACGCATTGACAAGGTTTAGACATGTGGCCTTCACGATATCCACTTTCTATTCTCAACTGTGACATTATATCTCCAACTGGAATGATTTGGTTTAACAAATTTATTGTTGGGACTAGAGCTTTTTGCTGTCTATGCCCTATGAATACCATTGTTTAGTGAAGTGAATTTACAGAGCCTTACCTACGTACTTGCAAAGTATGCCAAAATTCTTTTTTCATCTATCAAGCAATCCATGTGTTCAACTTGGGAGGTCATTGGAAGTCATTTTTTGACATGTTTTCAGCAACCAAGAACATGTACCATGTTGGCTATCTTCAACTAGTTCTTCAATAGTGTTTGCCTTTATGAGCATCTTACACAACTTCATATTTCCGACAGGATGAAGGATGTATATACTTTTCCATGTGTTGTTGAAGCTCATGCTAAAATGAAAAGAATCTCACTCATAAAAACATTATTGTTGAAGATTTTTCACAATAATTTAGCTTGCATAGCTCATTTCCATGAATTCTTGATAATCTAGTTGATCAAAAAACAAGGTTGACTAGTTTTCTTTAACATAGTTTGTTCTCTGTTTTATTTTACAATATGGCAACAATCAAAATTGATTGTAGATTAATCTGTCATGAATATATATAGATGGCCAGGACTTACTTATGGTCATAGATGAATATGTCCATTGTACTTCAATCGTAGACTCTACATGTTTGATCAAAACACATATAGGCATCCTGAAGATCTCCACATGGCCATAATTTGTATATGAGATAAGCACATGAGTTTGCACCCACTAAGGACATATTAAATACATGTGGAACTTCTAGAGAACTTTGCCTAGGAAAGATGAATAGTCCAAGAAAAACTATCAAATAATTCTTCAAATGCAATAATCCATTTAGTCTTTCGATGCACAGTTGCCCTTTCTTTGGCTATATAGACAATTACAAAAAGTATCAATCAAATAAAGGGTAAAATTTAAAAGCACTTAAGAAAACTTTAATGTTGAGGTTATCATTAACACATCCTTGATATCGAAGTTGCCACTATACAAGCCTCAGTGCTAAGGATTGATAATGCAAGGATGCACTTCCAACAAACCTCAAAGCAGAGGTAGCAGAGGTTACATCCTTGGCTCCGAGGTTGTCAACATATAAGTGTATCGTAAAAATTGTGTATAAGACGATAAAATATGGGAAACACTATGTCAAAAAGAAAAAAACTCAGTGTTGAGAACAATATGCAAGGTTATAAATACTTTTTATGAGGGTATATTTGACTAACTTACTTGCGATGTTTGTTAGTGAAATAAGTTCTTCGAAAATATCATCAAGTTCATGATCGGTATTCTGGTGGCACCATATACACTATCCATTAGGCATGCAAAGATGATGTTTGATGCAACATCCATTGTAATAAAACTTGCAAAAGCTCTGGAAGTAAGTGCAACTTGTTCTTTGACCTTTTTCAATAATGTTTCTTAGTGATGCGAAAGACATCATGGGAAATAAAGTGTTTGTGCATTTCAATGTGAATCACTAAACAAGACATTTTATATTATCAAAACAATAGTGTAGTTTGGCCTTGCAATGGCTTTGCATTCAGGTTGAAAATCACAAATTTGTAACATAGCTTCCCTTTCCTTAGCAATTGTAGTCCTTGTTTTTGATAGTTGAAAGAAAATTTTGGGTTAATGCATGTGAAATGGTCCATAGTAACTAATTTGAATTACACCATTGAAATCCTTCCACATGGACTTGTTGCTTCTAGTCCAAACATGTTTATCTTCTTTTTCTCATATCATTAGTTGTTTGTGTTCCTACAAGTGATAAAGGTGAAATTTTAAACACATGTTACCATTATATATAGAAAGTACCCTGATATAAACATTTGCGACAAATGTTAAGTAATTGACTTCAATAATTTGTCATATAATAAACGTAGGTTGTAAAATATGTTACATACAAACAAAGCATTTGAAGGGATTTATTTACAATTTGTTTGTGTGTTCCTGGCTAACCTTCGGGTATTGATTACACATGCTGTCCTGAATCACCCTATGTGGCATACATGTCAATGACTTTGTTCCATGCTATAAAAACCTCAAGCACAAGTGAAGGATTCTACTATGTAAAACCATTTTAAGGGGAAATCACCTTGACAAACTCATCATTTACTTGCTGAGTTAAATGCATAGTATAATGGTTCCGAATGTTAAAGTTATATATGTGTGTGTGCATGTTACTTGTGAAACTTGAGGGGAAATCATAAAACTGGTTGTTAGCAGCTCTTGAACGGTTTCTTATCTCTCCCACGCTAAACAACTCTAAAGCCAAAAAACAAGGACTGACAAGTGGCACATGCAAACATGTTCTAGCAAGCTGATTTCGATGCCTCGTTCATCGATAATGAAATAGAGAATAACATGATGAAAGAGAGAACACTTGTACAAGTATAATACTTTCTACTTTTCTTCCATATGAATGAGGGAGTGCATACAGTGGTTTGCTACTCCAATAGCCACAGGTCTGAAACTCAGAAATCAGCTTAAGCATCAGCCCAACCTCCATCCAGAAGCTGGAGCTCAAGTTCAACCATCAGCCTAATGCCAACAACTAACCGATTAAATAATGCAAGTCCGAAGGGCAAGAAATGCTCACCGTGGATTCAAACCGGGCTCCCAGGAATAATTATATTCTTATCAACAAAGGGTTATATGATGCATTTTCTTATATACTACGTATTACCACTTTAGACAGCATATATTGTTGCACACAGAATACATTCTCTAATTGGGAACATTGTACAAATAAAATGTTTACATCAAGTTCCTACTGAACAGTTTGTCATGTGAAAATCTGATAAGTGGTGTACCGTGGTTTCCCTCATTGAGCGGGCATATCTTGGAGAAAGTTACTGCTCAACATGTTTGGGTTCAGTAGCGATCTTGAGAACGCATTGCTAGTCGTCAAGTGTATAGTTTTGCATTTGTAGCAAGAGCCGAGTTTCCACAAGTGAAAGCGCACCAAGATGATGTGTAGATGGAGGTATCAATTGCAAGTTAGTTTGTATCTATCCAGAATATTGCAGCACTAAAATGTGCTTATCTATCGCTCATTACACCAGCAGCCCCCTTTTCAAGTGTCATACAGAGGAGTCAGACAATTTGGTGCAGATGGCACTTGAGGTATCCGCTTGCTTGCCGTGCCGGCTCCTGCAGCGTTTCCTGCTTCAACCATTTTGACTGTAGTCATAGCCTGTTGGCTAGTATCCATGATGAATGAATATTGAAAAGAAATCGTTAACAAATAAATAGATCGAGCTTCATAACAGCTTACCCGATTTTACCCTTGCCGTCCCTGAAGAAAACCATTATTAAAAGTAGACATAAAGAATAATTAAGTGAATTATACCTGAGGCTTTTACTGGGAAACACGAAAGATCATAATATGAACTGCAATTTAGTGAAGTTTACAACGTCTTGCCACCATATTGCACCAAGTATTGGTAAGGTCCTGTTTTCCCCCTGAATTTCACATAAATACAGACACTCGCAACACATATGTACATGTGTGTGTATGTATACGTATATATAGATACACAAAATCAAAAAACTGATCGAACTCTTACACAAATCTTTCATTAAGAACTATCAAAAGATGCATCCGGAAACTTACTTAGTGATCATTAGCCCACAGCTTCAGGATCTTCATGGTCGCGTGATCAAGAAATAAGTTCAACAGATCATCGCCGTCGATTAAAAACAAACCGCAGATAGTGAATATTCCTAGTATGTTTCAAATAAACTTAGGCCCACTTTCCACTAGCGGGTGGTTATTTGGTCTGGTAATTTAAAAAAATGCCACGTCATTAATAATAACTACCACTGTGGTTTTACACTAGAGTGGTTAATTGAATTAAAAATTAAACTACCATTGAACAATTTTTGGTTAAGAAGGTTTTTTTAATTAATTATAATTTAGGGTTATTGAGTTACCCTAGATTTGTGCAAGGAGAGGTTTGGCGGCATTTGGCTATGGATTCTGGGCATAGAGAAATGGATCGTAAACAACTCATTCGAGTTATAATTGCGATTGTGATCTCCATTCGAGGTATGTTAGAAGAAACTACTAGCATCACAGGTATGTTGGCAATTGAGTTGCTTCTTAAGGCTTTTGAATTGGCCATTAAATGTGATGGCATGACAAGGCGGAATTCTCCATTCATTTGGATGTATGATAGGCCTAATGTGTATGTTGAGAGAACACTTCTTGCTTCTTATAATGATGCTATGTTCAAGTCAAGGATGCGTGTATCACGAGATACCTTCTCATTTCTATGTACAGAACTTGCCCTCATTTACAGCGGCATGACACTCATTTACGGCAAGCCATTCCACTCGAGAAGCGAGTGTGTGTTGCCCTTACCAGGTTAGGCACTGGTAATCTCATTAAGGATATTGCGGATGAGTACGGTATTGGAATGACAACGGTGCACAAGATAGTTAAGGAGTTTTGTAATGCAATAAAAATAAAGCTTCGAGATAAATGCATTGCTTGGCCATCACCACAAAGGTTAGAAAAACTATCTAAAGAGTTTGAGAGGATCAGAGGCATTCCTAGTGTTGTTGGAGCCATTGATGGAAGTTATTTACAAGTGATTGCACCAAAACTTCATCCACAAGATTATTATAATAGGAAGGGTTTTCATTCTATTATACTTCAGTTGATTGTCTCAGCAAAGAAGTATATATGGGATTATGACATTGGATGGCAGGTAGTTTACATGACTCCAATGTTTTTAACAGGTCAGCAGCTGGTTTGAGAATTAAGAATGGATATCTTGGATCATATTGTTTAGTTGGAGATGCTGCATATGCTGTTAAACCTTGGATGTTGTCTCCTTACAAAGGAAGCAAGCAAGGTTTAGATCGAATGAAGTACTATTGGAACTTCATTCAATCTAGCACTCGTATGCCAGTGGAGTGTGCAATTGGTGAATTGAAAGCTCGTTTCAGAATTCTTATGAAGAGGAATGATAGCAAGTTAAAGTATGTGCCTGATCAAGTGGCTACATGTTGTGTTCTTCACAACTTATGTATTCTACATGGTGATAGTTTTAATGATGCTTGGATGGTTGAAGCTGAAAAAGAGTTGGAAGATACAATAAAAGCTGAGGAGGAGAGTACATTGGCTTTTCAAAGGGTGAGAGATACCTTTAAGCGATGTAAGCTTGATGAAAGTGAGGTAGCCAAAGCATCATCTTATATTTACATCGGGTGAAAGCAATAGGATTGACTCTATGGAAGCTTTAGCAAGAAGTCTTGAAGAACATGATGACAATGCAACAATAAGTAATATATGTCAGGCCATGAGTAGCTACTCAGACTCAGAAAGGAGGGATGCTTTGGCAAAAGTGTTGTTTGAGATGCAAGCATAAACCTTGTGAGGCAAGTGTTTAGAGAAAATGACCTTAGTGAGTAAGAAGAGTAAGAACTAGTTGTTTGGTGTTAGAGTGATATAGTCAATTATTTTTTGTTGTTTTAAAACTTAAATATTACAGCGTGTGTGTTTATGTATAATTTAATTTATATGTTTGCTTATAAGAATATAAGTGAACATATACTCTTTTATGAATCATATTCCATGTAATTTGCTTTTCAAGATTTAACATCCAAGCTTTCTTAAACATTACCTATGCAAAATATATGGCTTTGAGGAACTAACTAAAGTAACTTGGTTGATAATATCCAGTACTATGCTGAATACCCTCACTAACTACAATAAAATTATGACTGCTAACAATGTGTGTATGAAGAGACAGACAAACAGACAGACAGACAGAGACAGCGACGGGGAGAGACAAAAGGCCTCTTATAACAAACTATATAATAAATTTAAACATCATTTACTACTGAATATTTAGCTACTATAAATTATAGCGACTGCATTGCACTATGTTGACCGGAGGCGCTGAGTTCTACTTGTGACAGCACCAGAAACAGCGGCTCAACTACATGCGTCTGTACGAAGACATGTTTTGTGTTCTTATTTGTTTTATACTACATTTGATTAACTTTTGCAGGACCTTTATCTAGAGTTAACACGGGCTGCAGCGGACAATTATCATAGGTCTCGTAAACGGCATGGTGTTGTCTTAGACGGCGAGTTAGCTGCAATATATCACAGGTAATCAATGTTTAAGCGACTTAATTTAATGTTTATTGCTTAATGAATGCTTTTCCTTGTTTAAGTGCGTCTAATTCAGTGTACTTGATTTCCCAGAACAAGTAAATTTGATTCCGCGGTAAAGTTATTTGAGAAGTTATGTGCTCTTTATTCGGGAGAGAGGTACTTCATACACCATATGTTGAATAGTCCGCACACACATCAAGCGTCTACATGACACATGAATATCACTCACACACTATCTATCTATCTATCTATCTATATATATGTGTGTGCGTGTGTTTGTGTATATATGTATACTTGTGGATATATAGAAGATCGGCATGCACACACATACATCTGTACATATGTTTGTTTGTGTTGCTATATATGTATATTTACAGACATACTTGCATATAGGCTCTATATAATAGTAAATAATACGATAATTTGCTTATTGTAGGTGGCACGCACTTCTTGCTGAAGTCCTCCCACGTCTTGCCGACTGCCAAAAGCAGCTTAACCAGCATGCTGGATTTTTATCTTCTTGCATTAAGCTGCTCTCATTGGACCATGGATTAGTACGTAAGTCATTTCAATTTATGCAGACGAGACATTAAATATATTTGTATATAAACTACAGCTTAATGATAAGAATTAATCTTAATTCTTATATATTTATTATCTCTTAGAAAACTAATCACCAATGAACTCTTACCATATATATATAATATATATATATACACAAAGAAGTAAGAAGGAGACCACATTCCAGAATGCAGCAATTACCCATGCGTTCTGCCAATTCTCACCAAATGGATCCGAAGCTTTGAAGTATAACTGCACTCAAACAACACATATGTTATAAGAAATCTCTCTCTCTCTCTCTCTCTCTCTCTCTCTATATATATATATATATATATAATAAACACACACACACATGTGTGTGTGTGTGTCTGTGTTATAAATATCTGTACCTCATAGCCAATCCATCCAACAGAAGCAATAACTGCAAACGTCAACGCGTTTGTGAATCTTCTGTATAGCTCCAACTTTACAGCTAGCTTCATCGCCTGCAAAACAAGGTCTGTCCATATAATACACACACACACATATACGTATCAACACACACACGCACACATATATGTATGAACAAGAGAGAGACATACAGTGAGTTTCTCCAGAGTTCTAGAGAGGGAAGAGAATATCCAGAGGATAAAGAAGGCATCAAGCACAGCAACAAGCAGGACAAGCAAGAGCCTAGCCCTGTTGGAGAGCTCATCAATACGTCCCACGTGTTCAACCACGTCCATGGTCTCCAACGCAGTAAAATACGTGGCACCGAGCAATAAAACCTTTGAGCAAATATGTATTATAATATTTAATAACTTAGTTTAACTGAAGTACTGTTTGAGTATAGTAAGAGACAGAGAGAGCTACCTCTCAAGGACATTGTCGATGACACCAGCTTTCACCATATCAAGCTTACACAGAGGCTTGTCCTTGCCAAGTATAATCAAGTAGCTCACCGCAGCTTCATGGACAGCATAATTCGAACCTAATTATCAACAGTGTCTGCAGAATAAAGTGTGTGTCCAAATTACAACATAAAAATACAATTTTATAGCTTGTCCACAAGCTGCTGCAAAATCCCCTCAAGACGTTCCAGAACAACAACTTTACGTTCTTCCCATTGGTTAACTGTGTTTAAAATGGCAGTCCTTGTTTCCTTGAGTTCATTACCAAGTTTTGAAGCTTTATTTCCTTGTCCTTTCTTTGTCTCTTGTGCATCCTCATTAGTTGCAGGTAGTCCAATGCCTTCATTGTCAATAGCACCACCATGTACTTCTTTGATTACATGGGCCCTGTTACTCATGAACTTATCAATAAGATAATACCATTTGTTTGTTTCCCTGTTGTTGCCAGAGACTTCATTGTATGCCTTTAGCTTTTTATTCTGCATATTCTGCTTTCCACTTATTACGACATGCCTCTGCATCCTTTTTGAAATCTGGAGATTGTGCTGTACAAAATTCAATATTAAAAAGGTTTAAAAAAGACAGCTTACCAACAATTTTCGTCTGCACAATTTGCCACAGATTGACTCCTTGTTTTGGGGGTTTGCTAAATTCTTCCAGCAGCTCTTCCCTAAAACAAATGAGGAGCTCCACATGTTTATCCTCCCATCTTGATGCTTTCATTTCATCAGGATCTTTCTTTACCTTCTTGAACCCTCCTTCAGCCTTAGAGGCTACCACGTCTTTTCTTAAAGTTCTCATTCGGGATCTCCTGCAACACAAATAAAAAAGAAGTAATAAAAATAAAAAAGAGAGAACCTGCACATCGGATTCATCAAAAACAAGCGGCAAAGGAGATCGATTGACAGCCCACAGGCTGTGGCGCATTGAATGGCAGTACCGTCGATAACCCTAGAGAAGTCTCCACAAGATCATGCACCTCCGCAAATGTTGAATCCATTCCGATGATTAAGGAAAGCCTAATAATAACCTGCAGGTTAAATTATTATACACGTGTTGCTATTTTATGCATGGTAGCCGTATAACCGGGCAAAATTGCCCGGTTATTTGGCTACCACCGAAAAAGCCATGTAGGCGCCACATAGGTGCCATGTAGATTTTATATTTAAAATAATCTGCAAGTGGAAATCCAAACTGCTAGTAAAATAAATAATTTATAATAAATAATAATAAAATAATTTATAATAAATAATTTATAATTAATAATAAAATAAACAATTAACCACCCGCTAGTGGAAAGTGGGCCTTATTTAAAATTTTGAATTTCAATGTGCATATTCTAAAGCATATTCCAACGGCCAAGTGCCATTTTCAAATTTTTTCCATTTGCACTTCTGATCGGCCCAAAAGACACCATTGAGAGCTTATGGCGGCTGGTGGATTTCGTGAGTCCCAGGATTCAGAAAGACGAACGCCTTCCCGCGCCTTCAACTCCTGAATCGCCTTAGAAAGATCTCATCCAAGAGGCAACTGTCACAGAAAATAAAGCCTATCGAAGGTCGAAAAAAAGTTGATTTCTGATCCAGGTCGCTGATTATGGACTTCCTGCGTAACTCTCAGATCATCAGCTGATGGATAACCTCCAGGAACCGTCCAAGGCAGCGTCACGGTGAGCTTCGTCGTGCAGTGAAAGCGCTCCTCACAATTCGTTCTCAATACATTCGCCAGCAGCACCTCTACACTTTCACTTTTAATCGATTCACGAGCATTGCACCGTGCAGCAATCGCCTGACTTCTGCGCAGCGGCACGAGCTAGGAATCTTCGTTGAAGAATCTTCCCGGTAGCAGCATTAATAGTTCTCTGGACATCAAAGGCTCGCGCTGCAGAGTACATTAAGTTTTTAACACCTGATCCGGCGGTCCCGATTGTGCCACGTAAGTTTCTGTTTAAATCATATTTTAATTCATTAAGATTTACTTCGATAACTTTGCATCTATATCTATATGTATATACGATGAGCCATTTAGAAAAGATACAACTAACATTTCAGAGGCACTTCAATACAACTTCTTTAGAGATTTAAAAAAGGATTGAGAGACATTAGGTTCTTGAGGATGAAGTTCCCTCGGACATGTCACTTGTTCAACTTGGGAGCTGCAACACGGGACGATATGCGGATGGAAGGCACAAGGCTCTGAATATTCTCTTGAATTCGAAGCTTATTCTCACCGCAGAAGAGAAGTATAACACACACACATGCACAATGTGTATTCATGATTGCATATCTTTATCCCAGCTTCCTTGAAGCAAACCCAGTTTTAAATACTCTGAAAATTAATACTGTAAAGTTTCGAATACAGTCGATGGTGCCAATTTGGCGCTTAAATGGGTTCCTTGGAGCAAATCATTTGTCGGATACAACAGATCAAAAACTGTCTTCGGTGATCGATCTGAGTCCGATTTTCAATTCCGATTGATAGCCACACAGAGAGCCTTCAAAGCCTTCTCGGAGGTATCACACACGTGCACACACGCACACACATAGATTCCCATTTTACACACACATACATACAGGGGGAAATCGCATTCTATATGGAGAATGGCTAGGTTTCAAGCACAACATTCACTACACTGCCCTTTACGACTACTTTCTTGCATTTGATATTCTGGACTCGGACAAAGGTACATTATATAATATGTAGAACTGGGAATTCACTTACTTCAACCATATATTGTAATCATACTTGTAGCAGTAGTATATTGCTTGAAGTCACACCACTCCTACACTCAAGTGTGTGTGTGTGAGAGATACATGCACAGTGATACATGTTTTCATGTTTTTTTAGGAAAATTTCTTTCACGGCAACGATTCAATGAGGAGATTAATAGAGCTAATAGGATAGAGGTGGAAGCATACAGGCCTCCAATATTTACAGTACCTGAGATCGAACTGACGAGGCCTGTTACGGAGGATTCTTTAATTGATGACTGTTTAACTGCTAAATCGAAGTTTTACAATGGCCCTGTGGAGGGAATATACCTCAAGTGGGATGATTGGTCGGTTGACCGTGCAAAGCTTGTAAGACCGGACTTTCAACAGGAGCTAGATAATAGTGAGCACTGGTCAAAGGCCGTCCCATTGTTGATTATAACAAACAGTATGAGATGCTGAGCAGAATGAATGCAACGTAAATTTTGGAAAACTTTAGTTTAATCATTGTCTCGGTCAAATCTCAGATCTTCAGCTGATGGGGGACTTCCAGGTATGTGGTCAAGTGGAGAGACCTCACGCCGCATTGCAGTTCACTCGTCACGCAGAGATCACTCCTCCTTCCAATGTATTTGCGCAGAGAGAATCCAACATTTCACATATCTACTACATTAAAGGCACACACACATTGCTGAAGTGTTGTAGTCCCGTTTCTGTACAGGCTGAAGAAACTCATATACTGAAAACCATATACACAAAAAACAGCACATAAGTACGAATGTCACCACATCTAGTTCATGGTGAACCCAATTAAAATCTCATGTAACTGAGTTCATGGGAAAGTCAATTAAGTTGATAGTGAACCAAATTGATCTACTCAAAAATGCACCTCACCTCGTAGACTGGCTGCACTACATTTCAATGAAACCTTTATCCAAGAATATTTTGAGTCTCTTTTCAAAAACACTAAATGTTTTTAACAAAATTTCATTTCAAACCACATTGGAACCTAATAAAATAAAACAATTATGTATTCTGGATGTGTGTGTATTAGAGCATGATTTCAAGCGTACACAAATGAGCATTACAGAAAGACTGACACTATAAATACTTGCATCAAATATTTGTATATTGATCTTTATGAACACAATCTACTCGATACATGCGATCCACAGACAATCAAGGATTAACGTGGATGAATCAAAACATCCGAATATAGAAAGTTAGGACTCTTATATTTCATTTTCAAAATTCATGAATAACCATTGATTTGCATTTAAAAATTAGTTTGTATAAAATAAATTATTTTATTCTTTTTATAATAATATAAATTTTACATGCAACAAATTTGTGTGGCTCTAGGAAAAGTGTGTGGAATAATGAAATTCATGAAATATATTGATTTAGAAATATGAAGAATCATGATGCAATTGTTATTATTAGGATTTAGGTAGGCTTTGTGTGTGTATGCACGTGCATTTGTTTATATAACTTAGCAATAAGTTTATATTCACTACTTGTGTGTACATATAAATTTGAGAATGTTACTTTATTTCATGTATATATCTAGACTATAATTATAAAAAGTAATTAGTATTATATTTAATACACAAATTTTAAATAACATTTTTTTTCAGGTTATTGCGCCAATCTGTGCGGAGAAATTTCAAGACTTATTAAATTAGATGCTTTGCCTTGTGTTAGGAAGGTTTATGTTCTTAAATTAAGTTTTTAACATATTTTATATACTTCAAATTCATGAAGTCCAAGTCTAAATTTACAATTAGTGTCATTCAATTTTTCTTTTTTTTTTAAAGATCGATGCATTAACCTAATATATTATAATTACATTATAACCTAACAAGAAAGCTACAACCAAAAATTATTTATTGTAGTTGTTGTGAGTAATTTAATAAGAATACAATAACTTAAGTTATAATAATACCTACAAATACAAATGCAACATTAAATTATTTTATTATAATTATATAGCTATAATAACTTTAGCTATTGAGAAATTTATAGAGACAACTATAGCTTTAAGCAATTCATTACAATTACATTGTTATAATAATTTTAGTTACAATACTAAATACATAGAGTTGAACAATTATAAATTATTTATTATAATTATAATGTTTTCTACATTATTAAATAGACAACTACAATGTAGGTTACACATTGTAAATGTATTATTATAATAACTTCGTTAGAATCATATATCATCCTCGGCATTAAGAATAATTAATAAAAAAAAGTAAATGAACTTGCAACTTTATAGGCCATGTATTATTCTTGATGTCAAAGATAATGTATAACCCCAAAAAGCTACAACATAGGACGAGATTAATATTATATTAAAAAGAAATTGAATTTATAACTTTTACAAACTCATAACTCTTTGAGTTTATACACCATTCTCAATATTAAAAATGTTGTATAACTTTATACAATTAAGTTTTTATCCATCATGTATATGTCTCATTTTCGACATTAAAAATGATGAATGACTTCAGAATTTTATAAGTTTTGTTTGATTCTTGTTATCAAAGATGATGTATGGATCTAAAAGATCGTGAGTTCTACTCCATTCTCAACATCAAGGACGGTGCATGGCTTTAAAGAGGTGTGAACATGTTACCATATCCGACCATGTTTCATATTTAATGCTGAGGATTAGTTAATCAATTTTAGGATGGGCTTCATATAAGTACATCCATTTGTTCATTATAGAATGTAAATATTTATTAAAATAATAAATGAAAATAATGATAACATAAAGTCTAATTCAAAAATGATTTTATATAAGCATTCTCTTTTATTTTTTTAAAACATAAATATACTTGTATGAAGCTTCATTTGTCTTATGAAATATCTTCATTACCATAATATGAATATGTAGTACATATTGATATCATGAACATGTTCTTGTCACATGTTGACTTTTAAAAGTGAAATTATTTACATAAGGTTTTACTTTCCATTTCATATAATTTATTATTTAATATATAGAAATTGTACAAACAATTGTATAATAATGTGCTATTTAGATAGACTCATTTATATCTATTTTAACATTAGTATTTTTTATAATTAACCTTTAAACCATGAGTACACATGTATGTTATTGTTTTACACTTATTTGTTTAATATGCTTCCTTTTTATATTGAAATAAGAACTCTACGTATATACACATGGACACATGTGTACACTCATTGTAAGAATATGTCTCTCACAACCAAAATCAAAAGACTTTTCTATATTAATACTAAAAAAAACTCTAAAAGCTTAAAACTGCTATTTTTCAACTTTAACTTTTCAATTTATATGTAAGTTTATAAATGTTCTTATTTTTGTTTACATCATTAGTGGAATTTAGTTTAAAAATGAAAATTTTACTCATTTTGAAATTAAGATTAAAATGCTTAAATTTATATTTTATAAATTTAAATTTAAATCAGTAATTCATATTAATATAATGTAATATAATATTAATTAAAATATGTAATATATGGTTTAAAATAAAAAGATATGTTATCTTTTTTAAGTTTGAAATGAGTAAAAGTAATTATATAATTAATTATATTAGTTTTGTAACAATTAAGACATCATCTGATAATAACACTAAACTTATCACTAATAACAATGTAATAATTAGCACAAGAATAACATCGACATAACTTATAAGTAATAAAAAAGTAAATTCTTATTTTGCATTAAGATTAATTTGTTGACATCCTATAGATAACTTAAAGATTTATTTCTCAAAGAAGTGTTGCGCTTTTCAGGTTGGAAGTCCTTTAACATGTGTACAAACAATTGTGTTAAACATTATAATTTATAAGTATGCTAACATCAACAGGGACAATCGGTGTTGAATTAACTAAAAGGAGCTGGAAAATATGGAAAGCGTAAAGCACATATATTTTTACATACTCAATTATGAACAATTATACCAACAACAAGCTCCTGAGTTGTTCATGGGTGAAAATTATGAGAGGAACCATCCGTGCACAAGGGTGCCAACTGCAAGAGAAATCAACCATGGTACAAGGGTGACAACTAGTACCATCAACTATGGTATTGCAACAGATACCACAAGCTCCTCTAGGATGGTATCAACAACAAGCTCAACCATGGTGTAAGAATAACAATTATAAGAGAAATCAATAAGACAAACGTGACAACTATGAATAACTTTCCAAGCGACAAATTCAACCATGGCATAGTTGCAACGACTCAAAGTATAATGTAGTTCAATTATGGCATACCACCCAAGCATAGGTCGTGGCAAAGGGGCGACAAACCTTACTACTGAAGAAGTTCATATTCAAGCACCAAAGGCCATTTACCAACCAGGAGGACAATATAGGGAGCAGCTAAGAACTAGACCATGGCATGAGCAAGTGCACCATGCCTTAAAAAGGGAGAAGAAACGAGATTTGTTATTCATTTTGATTAATAGAGAAAATAATTGAGCAATATCTATTCTGAAAGCGGTCAAACCTTGGCTGGTACATTGGCACTTGGTGGATGGACTAGCATTCTCCCTCTTCTTTGTATTCTTTGTTATCTATCCTATCTTCCCTAATATAATACGTATGCGGAGCAGCAATGTAGACAGCTACTTCCCACCATTATCCAAAGTTTTATGGATTCGTTGTGTTTACATCAAAGTTTGATTACTGTGGTTATAACTAAAGCTTTAAATTAACTACATATCAAAGCTTGCAACGACCGTTATCTATATACCAGTCAAGAAAAAAGTTCATTATGGCTACTGCAACACTTTGGAGAATATTTATAAATAAATAATAAAATAAGTTACAAAAATACATTCAGTTATTTAATAACTTACTATGCGTGCTTATATTGCAGCCATACATGAAATATTTCAGCTGACATATGGTGTGCGTGCGAGCCTATAAATCTACTGTCCCTTTATTTCAAAACATATGTAGTCATTATAATTATAAAATTAAATTTAATATATTAAATAAACTTTTAAGATTAATATCTTCTTTTTAAAACTTACTTTTAAAATTTAATCTTCGTTTTTCTACATCTTAAATATTACTACTGGTTATTAATCAAATTACTATCAAACAATTAAAAGTAATATCTTTTGTTTATTAACAAACAAAATTTGGAGAGAGCTAATAAAGAATATTCTGTTCTTATTCATTTGACTTAATTAAGGTTAAAAATGCATTTAAATATGAATACATTCGTTATATTAGTTACTTTATTTAAAATTAGTGAGATATTATTTTTTTATATATGTATATATATATTATATATATATATATATATATAATATATATATATATATATTATATATATATATATATATATAAAATGAAATAAATATTTTAATTTATATGTACTGAAGAAAATAATTTAAATAAGAAAATGTTAGAAATACCACACTTCCTTTGGAGTTCGTAAGGGTCAATCGGAGGTCCGGGGAGGTTGTTTGGAGGTCCACCAAGGGACAATGGGAGGTTCGCATGGAGGTTGGTCGAATGCTCATGAGATTGGAGGAGGTGAGGCTAGAGAGGCCGTATATCACACATAAAAGGATAGCACCGAATCGAGGGCATTATGATGCTTGGTTACGATAGTGACAACTGTAGGTTACCACGAGGAAGGACAACATGGCAATTTACATTTAGGAACCTCATTAATGTTAAAGTTACAATTAGCATAAGATTCTTGTAATTAGGTGGATGATGGTGACATGGTTGATTGCCAGCCATTGGACCATGTGGCAGTTATGAGGCTTGGTTATGATAATGACAACTGTAGGTTACCACGAGGAAGGACAAATATGTGGCAATTTACATTAAGGACCTCATTAATGTTAGAGTTATAATTAGCATAAGATTCTTGTAATTAGGTGGATGATGGTGACATGGTTGATTGCTAGTCATTTGGACCATGTGGCAAATATCAATCAGAATATAAGAGGAGATTGACTTTAAACATAGGGATCCACACACAGCAACATACACCATAGCAACAAGTACAGGCATGGACATCTAAGGAGTGCCCAATCTTAAAATAGCTCACTTGTACATACCTTAGATAAACTCTTCATTTCCATCCCAATCTTAGAATAATTCAACTTAAATAGATTCTTCCTCTCTGTATCGGATGCAAAAGTAATTCTTCTTTTTGAATAGATTTATTTCCATTTTTCTCCTCCATAATCTAATCATTGCATGGCTGCCAACTATGGGGAGCCCATAGACAACCAAAGAAGTTCTATTTGCCACCAGACCTAATGAATCCAATTTGTATAACAACTCAAAAGGGTAGATTAGATTAACAAAACTCCTTCCAAGGCGCACAACCATCACGAGTTTCTGTACGGACCCACACATTTAGAGTTCGACATTGGTAATAGCACATTGGCAACTCCACATTTAGGGAACACAATAGTCTACCCCAACAAGGTTGAGACAAAAGTATATAAATACATAAATAAAGAAAAATGGCAATGCCTACCTAATAGGATGACATTACATTTATATGTAAATCTACTATTAAATAAGTGAAACTCAGAATTAAGAAAATAAATGCCAATGATATTGTGAATTCCACAGCTTTTATCACTTTATTTTAAAACGATTTCAATAACATTGATAACAACCAATCTCAATGTTATTATTCGTTTTGTTTGAACGATTTAGACACGCTTGTAAGAAATCATAAATCATAAATCATAATAATAAATAATAATAATAATAATAATAATAATGAAAGATCAATATATTCTAATTTGTAGTTTTTTTTTAATCATGCAATTCTAACTTTAGAAAGAGAGTGTATCTTTTTAATTTTAAATCATATGCTATATATAAAAATAATATTAATATAATTTAATTTTTGATTATCATGCAATTCCAAATTTAGAAAGAGGTTGTATCTTTTAATATATTTTTAATGTTTAGTTATTTTTAATTAAGAGTGTTTTTTTTTAAAATCACATGTTATAATTTAATTTTAAATATTATATTAAATACATTTTATTATAATCACTTAAATTATAAATTATAAATTAAGTGTGTGAATTTTAATCTTGAAATAAATAGAGATTCACTTTTAAACTAAATCCCACTATTGATTTAAACATTAAAATAAAAAATTTAAACTTTATAAATTACATTTTAAACTTAAATTATTATTATTATCATTAATTTCTTTTACATAATATGGTTGTTTTCGCTTTAATCCTTTCATTTTTGTTATTAATTTCTTGTCATAATCTCTCTTTTATAATATTATACTAAGACACTTAAGTTATAACAAATAAAGATAACATTAAGAATATGCAAATATTTATAATATGTTTAAATTCACAGAAAGTAGCTCAATAGTCAACTTAAGACCTTTTTAATATGGAAAGATCTTTATCTTAAATAAATATCTAAACGTTTTGTAAGTGCAGAGTTTAGATATGAAAAGTTATAATAAGAAACTTAAATATAATATAACAAGATAATATTTAATTAAACATAAAATAAATTTATAAAATTAAAAAGTTTGATGTGATGTCTATAATGGCAAGCAAGTTGTTTTATAACTAGCTACTCTAGAAGTTAGTATAATGACTACATTATTTTACAAAATAGTATTATTAAACAAATATCATTGCAAAAATGACATGAAGTGTATTATTTATTAAATCCATACTTGTAAAACATATTTAAGACCATATATGTATAAGTAATAAATTCAATTTATAAAGATTCCTCAAGTCTTGTAGTGACCACTTCCCTTTACTATGCCTAGATGCTCTAAAAAACATATGAATATACAAAAACAAAATAATAAATAGATAGCCAAAAACATTAAATTTAATCATTAATTTATCACCACATTAATTAATGTAATTCAACACTCCCCCTCAATCGTGACGGCTGAACTTGTATAAACCAAACTCCTAAAGCTTTTCTATGTTGCTTGAAGAGCACTGGTGGCAAGGATTTAATAAAATCTCTGTCACCATTGAACCAGCGGGTAGTACTCCAGCTCAAGTCTTCCAGCTTCCACTTGCTCTTGAATGAAGTGGAATTGTACCTAAATGTGCTTTGTCCTGGAGTCCAGTCAGATGTCTCTCAACCACATGGCCTCCTGAGTTGTTGTCATTGCAATATACTCAACTTCTATGCTTGAGAGGGGTAATCTATTGTCATTTACTAGACCATGTGATAACCCCACTTCCCATGTTGAAGCAGTAGCTTGAACTAGATCTCCTATATCTGCATCTCTTACATAATCTGCATTTGAGAAGTCGGAGAGCTTGAAGCAATCCACTTCTTGCTTCTGATACACAAGCTCATAATCCATCATGCCTTGAAGGTATCGTAAAATTCTTTTTATTGCTAGCCAATGTTCCCAACTTGGATCTTCCATATTTTGTGACACTTGTCCAACAACATAATCAATGTTTGGTTGAGTACACACTGTAAGTTAGATCAAACTACCTACCACCTAGCAATAAGGAACCTTGCTCATTTGTTGCCCCTAAACCTCAGTCTTAGGATTCATATCTTTAGACAAATGCATGTTTTGTTGCATCGAGGTCATTATGGGGTTTAACTTGCTTAACCCAAAATGCTTAAGCAGATTTAAAATATATTGCTTCTACGATAAGGATAATACTCCTCGACTTCGCTGCACTTTGATGCCAAGGCAATAATTGATCTTGCCTAGTTTTATCATCTAAAACTCCCCCTTGAGCATTTGCTTCATTTTCTCCATCTCTACTGGATCATTTTGATAGGAGAATACAGTCATCAACATATACTGTCATGATGATGAACTTGTCTCCCACTATTTTAATATAAACGTTAGTATAAGCAGTACTCCTCCAAAAACCAACTTATAAAAGAAACTATCAAACTGTTGATACCACATTTTAGGGCTTTTCTTCAAACCATATAGGGATTTTGTTGAGCCGATAATACTGGGTTGATTTCTCCCCCTTAAGCTCAAATCCCACTAGTAATGTGAAATATATGTCCTCTTCTAGATGGCCATATAAGAAGGCAGTCTTTACGTCAAGTTCATATTGAGCAAGGTCATATTGAGCAAATAGAGGCAAGCTTCACCAGGTGAGTATGTCTTTGTAAGTCCATGCTCTCCACCTAGGAAAAACCCAAGCTACTAAGCATACCTTGTAGCAATCCAATTGGCCATTAGCTTTAGATTTGATCTTGAATATCCACTTAGTATTCATTACTTTGCGTCTAGGAGGAAGCTTGGAAATGAGAGTAAGAACTTGATTTTGTATGATGGAATCAATCTCACTGTCAATAGCAACCTTCCAATCTATTGCTACCTCACTTTGCAATGCTAGATAATAATTACTTGGTATTTGTTGCTTGGAAGAAATGTTTGTGGTGAAGCAAAAGAGCGTTGGTTGTCTTGGCAGGTCATGGTTTGATGAGACACTAGTTTCATGTCAAGATGTAGCCTTAGCAGCCTTGAGAGCAACCTCTTCCCGATATTGTTGTCCTTTCTTAGTTGGAACTATAACGCTAGAAGAATAGTGGGTGCTATAGGAGTAGGAACTGAGAGGGACAAGATTGAAATGGGGTGCTGATTGCTACAAGAGGAGATTTTGTGCTGGAGGAGGTCTAGCTTTGTAACCCTTCTCCCCTTGAAGAAGTACCAACCTGCACAGGTAGACTCCAGTGCATACTAGTGATTGATTCATAGCTTCCGATGGTTGAATAAACCATGAGGAAATAACTACCTCATTAGTGTCCTCATCATCATCATCTGGCCCTAAATTCTCTACATGGTCTAATTCCTTTGCATGCCTTAATTTAGATCTGTAACTTAGATTTTCATCAAAGATAATGTCACATACACCCTTCCCTCTATACTTAACAGTTTGTAAGTTTTGCTTGGTTCATTGTATCCCAACAAAGTTGCTAGTATTGTTTTTGAATTCAACTTCTTGTGCAAATCCTTGGGAACATGTGCAACAGCAAGGCAACCAAAGAGCCTCAAACTGGAGACATTTGGCTTGATGCATGTCCAAAGCACTTCTAGGATTTTAGCTTGCTTTGGTCCTGCAATTGGAGATCGATTTTGCAAGTATGATGTTGTATTGATTGCTTCAACCAATATTTATTGGAAAAACCTGCATCAGGACGCATGCTACGAGCACACTCGAGCAAGGTGCAATTCATGTGCTTAGCCACTTTGTTTTGTTCTGGTGTGTAATGAACTGTAACTTGCCATTGAATTCCATGATCATGGCAATAACTCATGAAAGCATAAGTCAAGAACTCTTTACCACCATCACTACATGGAAAATCCAAAATGTTTCCAGCACCTTAAATTTCTTAGTAAGAAACTTGGCTACCATCATGCGGGAATAATGATCCATGAAGTTGATGCAGTAGTGCTTCCCAGTTGGTGATTGCATCGTGAATCAACTCAAAAATCTAATTCATTTTGTGATTGATATGTTGTTTCTCATGAACACAAGGTTCACAAAAGCTTAGTGAAGATGGAGTACATTTCAAACCTTCAACTAATATCTAGTTGTAAAGAGTATGTATTGCTTGCTCATTGATATGACTGAGTCTACCATGCCAAGTTCCAATATTTGTAGTTGTCCCTCCTTGGCATGGTGCAATAACTGCAACCAATTGCCTGGTCCTTCTAATGGCTAATGATGCTGCACATGAGGATTGAACCTTGATTGTGCATGGAACTTGAAAGAGGTTTCCAACACGGATCAAATCAACTATTTTGGCGTAATTTGAATGAGCCAAAAAAGAACCCTTCCACGATGAAAATTGAATGCCAAAGCCTTGGTCATTGATTAATGCCACATAAAGGAGAGTTTCAGTGGCTTTAGGTACTAGCTTCACGTTTTGGATCTCTAAATTGCTCTTGCTATGAGGTGAATCCGTATGGTCCCTTTGCAAACAACCGCTAGTGCAAATCCATTACAAACAATCACCTTATTGCTATAAGGTTTAAAATTGAACAAATATTGTCTAAAATAAATTATAGCATTCATGGACTAAAATTTGATAACATTATAAAAGTAAAAGGTATTAAATTATATAATATATTATATTTAAGATTGTATGGGCCTAATATAAAAGTTATTCAAGAGCATGAGAGGTACATTATATAAATTTTTATGTTGTTATTAAATTATTAATAATTAAATATAACATTAATTAAAAATTGTACTAGTAATAATATATATATATACAAAATCCTATATAGTCAATCTTTCATATCTTTTTATAAATTTATATAGTTAAAGAAACAATTTGGTACTATTATTAAAGAGTTTATTATAATTATGAATATTAAAAATACTATATTTTATAATTTTGTAATTGCTTTAAGTTTTAGAAAACCTATATTCTCTTACGGTTTTGTTAATTGTGATTTTAGCAACGCTTCTTGATATTCATCTATATTGAATGGATTTAACATTTATAAAACATGCTGGGTCTTTATGATTCAGAGACCATGTTTTCTTTAGACATCTATTATACCTTTCGCTCTCCTTCTCATGTTGGTACCAATAAGCTCCTTTGTGGCACAAGGGCAACAACTACAAGGGACCGTAACTCTACGGTAGCATAAAAGGTAAAATTTACAATAGAAATCAACAAAACAAGCGTGGCAACTATGAACAACCGTACCAGTGACAAACTCGACCATGGCATAGCGGCAACGACTCGAAATATTTGCCATATCTCGAGTTCAACAATGGCATAAACAAAGTACCACCCAAGCCATCAGCAGATTCACTCGTGGCATGTTGAAACGGTGAAACAGTTTAAATTAACTATTTGTTAGGTTAATAAACAGTCTATGAAGTTTCATTACATATTGTCCATTCTTTATACACAAGAGCCAGCTAAATTCAACATGGTATCAGAACATGGAATGACATCCTCGTTACATGGAGATCAAGTGGAAGTATTCGATGGCATTGGTTTTCACGCATGGTCAGTATCCATGCAATTCTCATGGAAAAAGGAAGTTGGGCGTTACCAACAGAACATAAGTCTACCTAGCCACATGAGTCACCAAAACCAAAATTGCACCCTGGAGGACCAAGGGCAACAAAGCACTTGGTATTATAGTAGGTCACTTGGCAAGATTTGGTACTTCTAAGGCTTTTGTAGAAAACTAACAGGCTTTGAAGAACACTCTTGGCAAGGAGAGTTAGGCTACTCTAAGGTCCCTTAAAAGCAAAGTTCTTCTCGCTTCAATAGGAACCAGGCGAGTCAGCAATGTCATATCTTAGTAGATTAAGGGCGGCAATTAAAAGAGTGGATACTGTATAGGGTTCTTCAACCCCCAATTTGATATTGAAGCGGTGCTTCAAAAAGGACTTTGGAAAGGATTGAAAACAGCGCTAAGAACATGTAGCATTGCAGTGGGTGGTTTAAATTTCGAGAAAATATGTTCTGAGTGAGCCAGAGAGGAGAGTGGGAAGAGAAACTTCTTTACTCAGTTGTAAATGGTCAAAGTGCTAGTAGTTCTAGGGGAAAAAGTTATGGGAGGTGGCCCAAGAAACATAGAAATGACGAATTCAAGTTTTTGAAGCCATTAGTGTGGGACTGACTTGGTTCCAAAGTAGTTTCACCTCACCTCCAAAAGCAACATTAGGCTTTGGCATAAGAAGAGGACGTTATAACAAGTGCAAAGAGCAAGGCCACTATGGATGTGAGTGCCCCAATGCAAAGAAAGTTTCTTTTTCTTCAACAAACTATCATGCACGTTGTAATTAAAATGGGTATAATACATGAAAATAGGAATATAAAATAAATTACTAATTAATACTTAAGTTTAATTATTAATTAATTATTTAATAAATATATAATTAAGTCTTAATTAGTAATTAATTAACAAATTAATCCTTGATTAACCTTACTTAGTAAATAATATTCCCAAAATATCTTAGAATATTTGTTTTATTCTTTATTGTAAAAATATTTTACAACAATTAAAAAATATTATCAAACATAATTACAAATAAAAAATCATTTCCTTATCAACCTGTTAATTTATTTATAATTACTTTCTCCTTAACCATATAGATTAATTGAATCATTTTAGTCAATATCTTTATGTTATTGCTACTACCTAACACTCTTATGAATGCAATTAGGAGTTGTCATGCTTATTAATATATAATTTACAATAAGAATAGGAGTGCATAGAGGCTTATCTAAAAAATAAAGTTCCTTAATAACAATATTATAGAGCACCCGGTTGCTTTTCTTTAATTTATAAAATTCAAAATTACGAGAAAGAAAATTATGGTGTATATTATTCACAAAAGTTTTCAATATTCTTTCTCCTTAACCATATAAATGAATCTCTTCATTTTGTTTAAGTTATTATTCTTCGGATTAATTGAATCATTTTAGTCAATATCTTTATGTTGTTGCTACCACCTAATATTATCACGAATGCAGTTAAGAGTTGTCATCCTTATTAATATGTAATTTGTGATAAGAACAAAAGTGAATATAAGCTTATTTAAAAAATGAAGTTTTTTAATAACAATATTGTAGAACGCCCGGTTGCTCTTTTTTAATTTATAAAAATCAAAATTATGAGAAAAAAAAAGTGTCATGGTATGTTTATATGGTGGATATTATTTACAAAAGTTTTCAAGATTCTTTTTTTCTGAAGTACATATCCAAGTACTTCACTAACTCATTCATAATATAATATTAGAATATGGGTTGAAAGTGATTGAATGGATACAAGTAATGTTTTAGCCTTTTGAGGAGAGTCATTTATCACTAAGTTCTTCATTATTCTTAATTGATTAATCTCCTATTAAAGCTTAATTAATCTTTCATTCTTGAAGAAGTATGCCTTGATTTCCTTTTTTACATCGTAGAATTTGAGAGGTTTATAACATATTCGTTAGTCAAAAATTCAATCTTTACGAATCACCTCTTTTATAACACTACAATGTTTGTTTAGCAAATTCAGCAATGGTGTTAGATTGTGAAACTGCATGCACGACCAAATTCTCACAATTGCACCAATCTCCTTGAGCTTTTGAAAGAGACGGTCCAACCCTGGATGGAAAATGATATCATGTTGAAATTTATCATGACAACGAATGAAATCTCCCTGTTTGACTTTCTTTCCTTTGTCCTCATGCATTTGTCGATGAAGCAAGACACCATTGACATCTAATAACACAATATGGCCATGGGTAACAAGGGCAATGTTACCTCTTGAATGCTTTGCAACTCACTTGTTTGGTCCCTTCTACATTTATCCTTTGACACTATATTGTTGTTGATCCCTTTATCATTTACTTATACATTATCCTTACAAGATTCAGAAATAGGCGCTAGAAAAGTGATTCAGGAACTGAAGGCAATAGAAATGGTGTTGTAGAAACTAAAGTAGTCCCATAGTAAGGATGTTTTGAGCTACATTATTATTCATTTCCTACATAAACTCTGTCATTCTAACATGTGCCACAAAAAATTTCTACCATACCCTCTCTTACCTCATGCCACTACTTAAAATCCATGTTCTTCACTATTTATTACATCTGTAATTGGCCTTATAATTAACAAGGTATACTATTTACCTTGTTAATGTGTGACCCATGTTTAAACTAAAAGCTTCTTTAATTCTTGAGAATTTATTTTTTGTACAAATATAATCAAAATATACAAAAATGCCTTATGTTACATTCATTTACAATTATTTGTTACTCTATCAACACACTATCAATTCTTCTTTGATGTTACCTTCTAAGTGAGGCAAACAAGGTTTTAGCCGCTTGAAAGACTATTCAACATCTTTTGTTTCTTCTGTTGATATTTCCATGATCAATGGAGTAATTAAATATTCTGTACTCCTTGAAATAACTTCCAATATAATATATGGTTCAAGATCGTTTTTAAACTCCGAGATTGAACCAGATTCCTCCTCATAGCTATCACACTTCTCAAGAGGGAACTGGGTTTGTTGGGGTAGTTAGTTGAGAACCTCTTTATTCACTTATTCAAATTCTCAACCATGGTCTTATCCTTTTCAACAGCAAAGACACATGTATCCCAAAGGTAACACTCCTTCAAGACGGATCCCTTAGTGTAGTAGTCAAAAACTCATGCATCATTGTGAGGTGTCAAGACACGATCCAGGAACAAGAAAGAGAGCAGGATTCCAAGAACAAGAAGGCTTGACTCAGGAGCAGGACAGGGAGCAAGATAGGAACTAAGAACTCAGGAGCAAGACAAGGTGCAGGATAGGATCCAAGAGCAAGACAGGAACAGGATAGGATTCGGGAGCAAGACAAGAGCAGACAGGAGGTGCATGACAGGATCCATGAGCAAGACAGGAACATGACAGGATCCAGGAGCAAGACAAGAGCATGACAGAAACTAGGAGCAAGACAAGAGCAGGAGGCAAGGAGCAAGACACAAACAAGACAAGAACAAGAATGATTGTAGAATGACTGTGTTGATAGTAACTATTGTACAACAATTAGGTCAGAGCTTTTATGCTCACAACTCAAGAGCTAATCTAGGCATGAGTGCTAAAAGTGGCTGCATGCATCTAAAAGTGGTTATGTGCATGCAGAGGCTAAAATGAGTCCATATGTCCTCTAGGATATCTTGTGGCATATTCTGTAGGAATATCCTGTAGAATATCCTGCAGCATATCCTGTATCCCGTATTTATATCCTATATCTGAATCCTGCATCCTGTATCGGGTCGTGACAGCACCTCCTCCCTAAAGACGAGTTCCACGAGTCTTGGGACCTGGTTTAGCAGGATAATGCCGATGGAAGGCAGCAACTTGGAAGAAGCATGGAGTAAGTTGGATGCAGGTTCCCAAGTGCGATCGGTAGGCAAATAACCTTTCCAATCCACCAAGTTGGCGGCGATGAAGACGAGAATCAAGGATGGCTGCAACTTCGTACTCAGGTTCATGTCAATGACCACAGGAGGGGGAGGAGAAGAAGCACGACCAGGAAGAGAAGAAGGATGATACGGCTCCAACAAGGAGGTGTGAAACACAGGATGAAGTTTCACCGTAGATGGTAACTCGAGTCGGAAAGCTACAGGATTTACCTCCGCCACAATCCTGTAAGGGCCCAATCGTTGAAAATCCAACTTAGAAGAAGGCCTGTTGGTGCGAATATGTCGACGAAGAAGCCACACGAGATCACCAATCTTGTATGCAGGTGCCGGCTGATGGTGAGCATCAGCATGATGCTTGTATCGTTCCTGTGCCTGCTAAGATGAACCTGGAGATCATCCTGTACCTGACGAAGATGCTGGAGACGATCCTGTACTGCAGGAGCGGAAGAAGGAGAAGCAGGAGGAGCAAAGTCAAAACGTGGATGGTGGCCTGTAAGAGCAAAGAAAGGTGTCTGGCCTGTAGATGCGTGAACGGAGTTGTTGTAGGCAAACTCCGCCATTGGAAGAAGGTCCAACCAGTTGTCCTGTTGGTAACTGATGAAGCAACGAAGATATTGCTCCAAGGTCTGAATTGTGCGTTCTGACTGCCCATCAGTTTGTGGATGATATCCTGAAGAAAGATCCGCTTTAACCTGTAGACTCCGAAGAAGCTCTCGCCAAAACTTGGACATGAATTGTGGACCTCGATCGGAAACAATGCTCTCAGGAAGACCATGATGTCGGAACACTTCACGGATCACCAACTCAGCAGTTGTCTGACCTGTAGCTGTCTTGTTGCAGGGTAGGAAATGAGCCTGCTTGGTGAAACGGTCAACCACCACAAGAACTGCATCGAATCCACGAGAAGGAGGAAGATCTGTGAGGAAATCCATAGAAATGGATCTCCAAGGAGCAGAAGGAACAGGAAGAGGACGAAGAAGACCAGAGGGTGCATGATGAGGCATCTTCGACCTGTTACAGTGTCACAACTCCGTACAAACCTTTCCACAAAACCTCGCAACCCAGGCCACCAATAGTTGCGAGTCACCAACTCACTGTCTTGGCCACACCAAAATGTCCTGTAGCCGGGGTATCATGACAATCCTGTACCACACGAGTCCTGGAAATACCAACAGGAACGTACAGGAGACCTTCCCGGTACAGGAGTCCATCCTGTATGGCGAACAACTTGTAGTCTGACGGGAACTGGAGGAAGAGGAACTTGCGTCAGGATGAATGTGTGAGAACACATTCTTTGCCAAGTCGTCTGTAGCCAACTGCGAACGGATGTCCTGTAGGAGTGTTGAATTTGCTGGAGCCTGATGAACCTGTAGTGCCGCAAGCCGGAATCGATCAGGACCCAACAACACTTGCCTTTGACAGTCATATGCAGGATCGCCCGGGTTGGTGCAAGGTAAGAGCGCCTAGACAATGCGTCCGCCTTGCCATTCCGAAAACCGGGCCTGTAGACGATGACGAAATCAAAACGTGATAGGAACTCCGCCCACCTAGCCTGTCGCCGACTGAGAACTCGAGCCGTTTGAAAATACTCCAGGTTCTTGTGATCCGTAAGAACTTGTACAGGATGTGCAGCACCTTCCAGGAAATGCCGCCACTCCTCGAACGAATCCACAATGGCCTTGAGTTCCTTGTCATGAATCTCGTAATTGATCTCCGCCGAAAGGAACTTACGAGAGTGAAAAGCTACAGGATGAAGCAACTTGTCTTCTCCAACTTGTGATAGGACGGATCCTACTGCAAAATCCGAAGAAGAAGGATGAGAAGGATCAGGATGTGCTAAAATCGGAGCTGTCGTGAAGGCGTCCTTGAGTGTTGTGAATGCATGTTCCGCCTTGTCGGACCAAGAGAAAACCCTGTGCGCTTGGTGAGTTCCGTGAGTGGAAGTACACGCTTGGAGAAGTCCTGTATGAACCGCCTGTAGAAGTTTGCAAAGCCAAGGAAACATTGTACATCTCGTACAGACTTGGGCCTCTCCCACTCCACGATGGTCTTCACCTTGTGCATGTCCATGGAAACGCCAGCAGGAGAGACGATGTAGCCCAAGAACTCCACAGAATCCCTATCGAAAAAACACTTCTCCAACTTCGCATACAGGCCATGCTCGCAAGCCGCTGTAGAACTAATCGTACATGCTTGTCATGTGCCGCCTGGTCCTTGGAGAAAATCAAAATGTCGTCGAGGTAGATCACCACAAACTGGTCCAAGAAGTCACGAAAGATGTCGTTCACCATGTGTTGGAACACGGCTGGGGCATTGGTAAGGCCGAAGGCATCAGTGTACTCGAAGTGTCCATACCTTGTACGAAAGGCAGTCTTCCACTCATCGCCTGGACGAATCCGTACAAGGTTGTAGGCCCCTCGTAAGTCGATCTTCGTGAACACCTTTGCTCCTCGCAGCCGATCGAGAAGTTCCGGGATCAATGGCAACGGGTACCGATTCCGAATGGTGACTTGATTCAAACCCCTGTAGTCCACAACCAAACGTAAACTCCCATCCTTCTTCTTGACAAAGAAGATAGGCTCCTGCAGGGGACTTTGAGTGACGAATGAAGCCGGATGCCAAGTTGTCCTCGATGTACTGACGAAGAACCTCCAACTCTGTGGGTGACAATGCATAAATCGGTCCGAACGGTGGAGTCTTTCCTTCCGCAAGATCAATAGGACAGTCGTAGGACCTGTGAACAGGAAGAACTGCAGCCTTGTGCTTGTCAAAAACGTCCTTAAAGGAGTGATACTTGGATGGTAGGGAAGAAGGAGAGGAAGAAGGAGAAGGAGATTGAAAAACAGGGAGTCGATACAGGAAAGGTAGAAGAGGACGTAGGAGTTACTTGAAAGGCAAAAAGGTGGAAAGGAGCAGGATCAGTGGCAAGTTCATGCATGGTAGTGGTAAGAACTCGGAGAGGAGAAGGAGGGAGCTGTGACTGAAAAAGAGGAAGGATCTTGGGGGTGGAACAGAAGCAAGTAGAAAAGAGAGGATTGGAAAAAACCTGTGTGGATGTTGACGAGTGTACAGGATTGGAAGAATCCTGTACAGAAGTCCGTGGTTGCACAGGAGTGAGGAGAGCCTGCGTGTGCTGACGAACCAACAGGAGGTGGATCCTGTTGAGGAGGAACCTTCGACACTGATACAGGATTGGAAGAACCCTGTACAGGAATCCGCAAACTTACAGGAGTGGAGAGAGCCTGCGGATGTGCTGAGGAACTGACATGAGGTGAATCCTGTCGAGGAGGAGTCTTCAACACTGGTACAGGAACAGGCACGGTCAATCCTGTAGCTTGTACTGCCTCAGACTAAGGATGTATCCTGCACAGGAAGGTACAGGATTGATCCTAGCTGTCGGAGAGGAAAACGTGAGCGTCCTAGACCTCCAGTCGATCTGCGGATTTGCAACAACGAACCATGGCATGCCCAAAATGATGGGAGTCGACCGAGTCTTGATCAAGTTGAAGGAAATTGAACAGTTGAATGCGCCATGACTGCAAGAGAGAGGTTGGTAGCATGGGTAACTGCGCCAGAAGCAATCAGACGACCATCGGCCACCTCTACAGGAACTGCACGCTTCAACTTCACCACCGAAATGCCATGTTGAGTTGCAAAAGTGTCATCCATGAAGCATGCATTTGCACCAGTGTCTAACAGGGCAAACTCCTTGAGCTCTCGATTATTAAGATGAATGTGTACAGGAAACTTGAGTGATGGAATGGTATGAGCAGCACCAATGGAGCCTGCACCTACGTCCAACTTCGCGGCTCCTAGACGAAGTGGACATTGAAGTTTTCCGACTGAACTTCAGCTTCAACTTCACGCGTCTTGAACTTCCTGGCTTTAATAGGACATTCTGCCACCTTGTGTCCTGCTCACCACAATACAAGCATAGGTTCTCACTGCGACGTTGCTTCTCAGCAGCGAAAGAGAGCCACGCTTGGATTTCTCAACCTCCATAGGAACTACTCCAGAAGGTGGTGCAGGAACATGTACCAGCTACAGGATTGGTTTGCAGGAACTGCTGACGGGATCTTTCCTGACGACGCTCGAACAAACGGTTGTCGCAAGCGAACGGCTTGTTGCATGATCTCCGCTAATGTTTGGGCATCCGGTAACGTAAGGAGAAGGTCCTTCACGTCATCCCTCAACCCAAAACGGAAGTGTTCGATCAATGCAGTCTCGTCCCATGGAATGTTCGTGCAAAGTTGCTGAAATTCGGATGCATAGACGGAAGCTGGTCGGATCCTTGAGTGAGCTTCCGTAACTTCGTGCATGCAGAACGGTACTTATCAGGATCTCCAAAGCAGGCTTCAAAGGCAGCCACGAAACCTTCAAAGTCTTCCATCAATGGGTCGTCACGCTCCAGCAAGGGGCAACCCAAGCCCGTGGAGATCCACTTAGTAAGGATGCCAAAAGGCCAACCTTTTGTGCATCAGTCGAGTAGCGCGTGGTTGCATGCGGATCAAGAGCCGGATCTGATTCAGGAAACCTTGGAAATCGGCACGATTGCCACTGAACTTTTGGCATGCTGATCTTCGGCTCCGAAGAAAAGTTCGATGAAGAGGAACCACCGATGCCTGAGAGAGAGCCTGCGCAGCAGCCTTGGAGGATGCATCAGCAGCTGCATGTGCCGCATTGGTGGAACCTTGCAGATCGGTGACCACTTGGCGCAAAGTGGCCAGCTCATGAAGCAACATTTGGTGCTCGCGTTGAAAGTGCTCAAAATCAGCCATGATCTATGAAAGAAAAAGGAGGAAAAGAAGGAAAAGAATCAAGGAAAAAAAAGTAGCTGGAAACGAGAGCTATGAAAGCAGTTACTATCAAACTGTCAAGCCACGATCCAGGAACCAGGAAGAGAGCAGGATTCCAAGAACAGAAGGCTTGACTCAGGAACAGGACAGAGCAGACAGGAACTAGGAATCAGGAGCAAGACAGGCAGGATAGGATCCAGAGCAAGACAGGAACAGATAGGATCAGGAGCAAGACAGGAGCAGGACAGGAAGGCGCAGAAGGATCCAGGAGCAAGACAGAGCAGACAGGATCCAGGAGCAAGACAAGAGCAGATAGAACCAGGAGCAAGAAAGAGCAGGAGCAAGGAGCAAGACACAAACAAGACAAGAACAAGAATGATCGTAGAAGACTGGTGTTGATAGTAACTGATTGTACAACAATTAGGTCGGAGCTTTTATGCTCACAACTCCAAGAGCTAATCTAGGCATGAGTGCTAAAAGTGGTTGCATGCATCTAAAACTGGTTATGTGCATGCAGAGGCTAAAATGAGTCCATATGTCCTCTAGGCATATCCTGTAGGAATATCTTGTAGGAATATCTTGTAGAAATATTTTGCAGGCATATCCTGTATCCCGTATCCTATATCCTGTATCTAGAATCCTGCATCCTGTATCGGGTTGTGACATGAGGACCCTGATTAAGTTGATAATGCTCCGTGCAGCTTGACTTGTAATGTTTAAATAACGTACATTACTGAATATGTCCCTCTCAGTTATCGGTATATCGGATGGAGGTTCAGGTCCGCTGGAGTGAAAAAAATGCCTGGTCAGTCATTTGAAAATTTAAAATTGTTTGGCGCATTCCTAACAACCAAGTGAACAATTGTATTAATACATTTGGATCAGCATCATTCACGTAAAATTCAATTCAGTGATGTCTGTTCTTCTTGGCGAAGACAAAAGTAAAGGTATTGGTAACATGAGCAAAAATCAAGAAATAAATACTTGAAGACGTAGATATCATTTAAGTGTGCAAAAATTAAATAATAAATACCTTATTTGTACATGCTTGCATAGCTAAGCTTCTCCACTAAATCTTCTAATGCCTTATTTAAAAAAGGATTTTTGACACTCACCGATCCATCACGAACATTTGAAATAATTTACTATATGCAGTAATGTTACTCCATAGAGTCTCCGAATTCAACAATAAACATCTATAGGGCTTGTTGTTAAGCCACGATCCAAGAGTAAGGAGGCATGACTCAGGAGCAGGACAAGGATTAGGAACAAGACAGGAATATGACAGGAATTAGGAACAAGACAGGAGCAGGACAGGAACTAGGAGCAAGACAAGGAGAGAATAGGAAGTAAGGAGCAAGATAAGAACAAGATAAGATTAATCGTAGAAAGACTGGTGTTGATAATAATTAATTGTACAACAATTAAGTCGGAGCTTTTATGCTCACAACTCCAAGAGCTAATCTGGTCATGAACCTAATCTAGTCATGAGCTAAAATTGGTGACCCTTATCATGTAGGTATATCTTGTAGCATATCCTGCAGGCATATCCTATAGGTATATCCTGTAGGCATATCCTGTAGGTATATCCTGTAGGCATATCCTATGGGCATATCCTGTATTCCGTATCCTATATCTTGTATCTGGAATACTGCATCCTGCATCTGGAATCCTGCATCCTGTATCAGGTCATGACAGCACTTCCTCCCTAAGGACGAGTTCCACAAGTTTTGGAACCTAGTTTAGCAGGATAACGCCAATGGAAGGCAGCTACTTGGAAGAAGCATGGAGTAAGTTGGATACAGGTTCCCAAGTGCGATCAGGAGGTAAATAACCTTTCCAATCCATAAGTATTGAAGTTGGCAGCGATGAAGACAAGAATCAAGAATGGCTGCAACTTCATACTCAGGTTCATCGTTAATGACCACATGAGGGGGAAGAGAAGAGGAAGAGAAGAAGGATGATACAGCTCCAATAAAGAGGTGTGAAACACAGGATGAAGTTTCACCGTAGATGGTAACTCTAGTTGGAAAGCTACAGGATTGACCTCAGCCACAATCTTGTAAGGGCCCAATCGTTGAAAATCCAACTTAGAAGAAGGCTTGTTGGCACGAATATGCCAATGAAGAAGGCACACGAGATCACCAATCTTGTATACATGTGTCAGCTAACGATGAGCATCAGCATGACACTTGTACTGTTCCTATGGCTACTGAAGATGAACCCGAAGATCATCATGTATCTGACGAAGATGCTGGAGACGATCCTGTATTGTAGGAGTGGAAGAAGGAGGAGTAGGAGGAACAAAGTCAAAACATGGATGGTAGTTTGTAAGAGCGAAGAAAGGTGTCTGGCCTATAGATGCGTGAACGGAGTTGTTGTAGGCAAACTCTGCCATTGGAAGAAGGTCCAACCAATTGTCTTGTTGATTATTGATGAAGCAGCAAAAATATTGCTCCAAGGTCTAAATCGTGCGTTTTGACTGCCCATCAGTTTGTGCATGATATCTTGAAGAAAGATCTGCTTTAACTTGTAGACTTTGAAGAAGCTCTCACAAAAATTTGGACATGAATTTGGGTCTCGATCAGAAACAATGCTCTCAGGAAGACTATGATGTTGAAACACTTTGCGGATCACCAACTCAGCAGTTGTCTAGCATGTAGTCGTCTTGTTATATGGTAGGAAATGAGCTTATTTGGTGAAACGGTCAACCATCACAAGAACTTTATCAAATCCACGAGGAGGAAGATCTGTGAGGAAATTCATAGAAATGGATCTCCAAAGAGCAGAAGGAACAGGAAGAGGACGAAGAAAGACCAGAGGGCGCATGATGAGGCATCTTCGACCTGTTGCAAATGTCACAACTCCGTACAAACCTTTCCACAAAACTTCACAACCCAGGCCACCAATAGTTGCGAGTCACTAACTCAATTGTCTTGGCCACACCAAAATGTTCTGTAGTCGGGGTATCATGACAATCCTGTACCACACGAGTCCTATAAACACCAAAATGAATGTACATGAGACCTTCCCGATACAAGAGTTCGTCCTGTATGGCAAACAACTTGTAGTCTGAACGGGAACTAGAGGAAGAGGAGCTTGCAATGTTAAGACTAATGTGTGAGAACACATTCTTTGCCAAGTCATCTATAGCCAACTGCAAACAGATGTCCTGTAGAAATGTTGAATTTGCTAGAGCCTGATGAACCTGTAGTGCCGCAAGCCGAAATTGATTAGGACCCAACAACACTTACTTTTAATAGTATATCATTTCCATCAATGGGAGGCGGCCCTACCCGGTCCGGGAATTCGCGCTCCGTCGGTCGCTATCGGTTATTCCATCCGGATTCCCGGAAGTAGGTCATCACCTGCCGTGCAAGGCTCATTCGATGAGTGAGGGTCGCCGGGCCAGAGACGTAGGAGCAAGAGACTAAGACTAGGATCGCTTGGGGTTGGTGCAAGGTAAGAGAGCCTAGACAATGTGTCCGCTTTGCCATTCCAAAAACATGGCCTGTAAATGATGACAAAATCAAAACGTGATAGGACTTCCGCCCACCTAGCCTATCACCAACTGAGAACTCGAGCCGTTTGAAAAACTCCAGGTTCTTGTGATCCGTAAGAACTTATACAAGATGCACAGCACCTTCCAGGAAGTGCCGCCATTCCTCGAACAAATCCACAATGGCCTTGAGTTCCTTGTATGAATCTCGTAATTGATCTCTGCCAAAAGGAACTTACGAAAGTGAAAGGCTACATGATGGAGTAACTTGTCTTCTCCAACTTATAATAAGATAGAACCTACTACAAAATCCGAGGCATCTGCTTCAATGAAGAAGGGACGATAAGGGATCAGGATGTGCTAAAATCGGAGCTATCGTGAAGGCGTCCTTGAGTGTTGTGAATGCATGTTCCACCTTGTCAGATCAAGAGAAAACCCCTGTGTGCTTGGTGAGTTCCGTGAGTGGAAGTACACGCTTGGAGAAGTCCTATATGAACCCTGTAGAAGTTTGCAAATCCAAGGAAACATTGTACGTCTCGTACAAACTTGGGCCTTTCCCACTCCACGATAGTCTTCACCTTGTGCATGTCCATGGAAACGCCAGCAGGAGAGATGATGTAGCCCAAGAACTCCATAATATCCCTGTCAAAAAAACACTTCTCCAACTTTGCATATAGGCCATGCTCACGAAGCTTCTGTAGGACTAGTCGTACATGCTTGTTATGTGCCGCTTGGTCCTTGGAGAAAATCAAAATATCATTGAGGTAGATCACCACAAACTGGTCCAAGAAGTCGTAAAAGATGTCGTTCACCATGTGTTAGAACACGGTTGGGGCATTTGTAAGTCCGAAAGGCATCACCGTGTATTCGAAACCAGTCGAAATGTCCATACCTTGTACAAAAGGCAGTCTTCCACTCATCGCCTGGACGAATTCGTACAAGATTGTAACCCCTCGTAAGTCGATCTTTGTGAACACCTTTGCTCCTCGCAGCAAATTGAGAAGTTCCGGGATCAATGGCAACGGGTACTGGTTTCGGATGGTGACTTGATTCAAACCCCTGTAATCTACAACCAAATGCAAACTCCTATCTTTCTTCTTGATAAAGAAGATAGGTGCTCCTGCGGGGGACTTTGAGTGACGAAGTTGTCCTCGATGTATTGGCGAGGATAGTCATAGGACATGTGAATAGGAAGAACTACAGCCTTGTGCTTATTAAAAACGTCCTAAAATGAGTGATACTTGGATGGCAGAGAAGAAGTAGGAGAAGGAGAAGGAGAAGGGGAAGGAGAAGGAGAAGGAGATTGAAAAATAGGAGAGTTAGATACAGGAAAGGTAGAAGAGGACGTAAAAGTTACTTAAAAAGCAAAAAGATAAAAAGGAGCAGGATCAGTGGCAAGTTCATGCATAGTAATGGTAAGAACTCGGAGAGGAGAAGGAGGAAGCTGTGACTAAAAAAGAGGAAGGATCTTGGGGGGTGGAACGGAAGCAAAGTAATGAAAAGAGGCAGAATTGGGGAAACCTGTGCAGATGTTGACGAGTGTATAGAATTGGAAGAATCCTGTACAGAAGTTTGTGGATGCACAGGAGTGAGGAGAGCCTACGAATGTGCTGATGAACCAATAGGAGGTGGATCCTGTTGAGAGGAACCTTCAACATTGATACAGGTTTGGAAGAACCTTGTACAGGAATCCGTAAACTTACAAGAGTGGAGAGAGCCTGTGGATGTGTTGATGAACTAACATGAGGTGAATCCTATCGAGGAGGAATCTTCAACACTAATACATGAATAGGCACAGTTAATCATGTAGCTTGTACTGCCTCAAACACTAAGGACGTATCCTGCACGCAGGAAGGTACAAGATTGATCATGGCTGCCGGAAAGGAAAACGTGAGCGTCCTAGTGTCAAGCCACGATCCAGGAACCAGGAAACGATAGGATTCCGGGAAGGAAGGCTTGACTCAGGAACAGGACCGAGAGCAGGACAGGAACCAGGAACAGGAATAGGAACAGGACGGATCCAGGAACAGGACGGATCCAGGAGCAGGACAGGATCAGGATAGGATCCAGGAACAAGATAGGAACTAGACAAGATCCAAGAGCAAGACAGGAGCAGGAGGCAAAGAGTAAGACAAGAACAAGACAAGACAAGGAACAAGAATAATCGTAGAATGACTGGTGTTGATAGTAACTGATTGTACAACAATTAGGTCGGAGCTTTTATGCTCACAACTCCAAGCTAATCTGGTCATGAGCCTAATCTAGTCACTAGCCAAAATTGGTCCTTATCCTATAGGAATATCCTAGCATATCCTGCGAGATATCCTGCGGGAATATCCTGTGGATATCCTGCGGAATATCCTGGGAATCCTGTGAGAATATCCTGCGGGCCGAAATCCTGTATCGCATATCCTGTAGGCTGAATCCTGTATGTCGTATCCTGTATCCTGTATCGGTCGTGACAGCACCTCCTCCCTAAGGACGAGTTCCACGAGTCTTGGACCTGGTTTAGCAGGATAATGCCGATGGAAGGCAGCAACTTTGGAAGAAGCATGGAGTAAGTTGGATGCAGGTTCCCAAGTGCGATCGGTAGGCAAATAACCTTTCCAATCCACCAAGTATTGAAGTTGGCGACGATGAAGACGAGAATCAAGGATGGCTGCAACTTCGTACTCAGGTTCACCAGCAATGACCACAGGAGGGGGAGGAGAAGAAGCACGACCAGGAAGAGAAGAAGGATGATACGGCTCCAACAAGGAGGTGTGAAACACAGGATGAAGTTTCACCGTGGATGGTAACTCGAGTCGGAAAGCTACAGGATTTACCTCCGCCACGATCCTGTAAGGGCCCAATCGTTGAAAATCCAACTTAGAAGAAGGCCTGTTGGTGCGAATGTGTCGACGAAGAAGCCACACGAGATCACCAATCTTGTATGCAGGTGCCGGCTGACGGTGAGCATCAGCATGATGCTTGTACCGTTCCTGTGCCTGCTGAAGATGAACCTGGAGATCATCCTGTACCTGACGAAGATGCTGGAGACGATCCTGTACTGCAGGAGCGGAAGAAGGAGAAGCAGGAGAGCAAAGTCAAAACGTGGATGGTGGCCTGTAAGAGCAAAGAAAGGTGTCTGGCCTGTAGATGCGTGAATGGAGTTGTTGTAGGCAAACTCCGCCATAGGAAGAAGGTCCAACCAATTATCCTGTTGGTAACTGATGAAGCAGAAGATATTGCTCCAAGGTCTGGATTGTGCGTTCTGACTGTCCATCAGTTTGCGGGTGATATCCTGAAGAAAGATCCGCTTTAACCTGTAGACTCCGAAGAAGCTCTCGCCAAAACTTGGACATGAATTGTGGACCTCGATCGGAAACAATGCTCTCAGGAAGACCATGATGTCGGAACACCTCACGGATCACCAACTCGGCAGTTGTCTGACCTGTAGCTGTCTTGTTGCAGGGTAGGAAATGAGCCTGCTTGGTGAAACGGTCAACCACCACAAGAACTGCATCGAATCCACGAGAAGGAGGAAGATCTGTGAGGAAATCCATAGAAATGGATCTCCAAGGAGCAGAAGGAACAGGAAGAGGACGAAGAAGACCAGAAGGTGCATGATGAGGCATCTTCGACCTGTTGCAGGTCACAACTCCGTACAAACCTTTCCACAAAACCTCGCAACCCAGGCCACCAATAGTTGCGAGTCACCAACTCAACTGTCTTGGCCACACCAAAATGTCCTGTAGCCGGGGTATCATGACAATCCTGTACCACACGAGTCCTGCAAACACCAACAGGAACGTACAGGAGACCTTCCCGGTACAGGAGTCCATCCTGTATGGTGAACAGGTTGTAGTCTGGACGGGAACTGGAGGAAGAGGAACTTGCAACGTCAGGATGAATGTGTGAGAACACATTCTTTGCCAAGTCGTCTGTAGCCAACTGCGAACGGACGTCCTGTAGGAGTGTTGAATTTGCTGGAGCCTGATGAACCTGCAGTGCCGCAAGCCGGAATCGATCAGGACCCAACAACACTTGCCTTTGACAGTCAAATGCAGGATCGCCCGGGCTTGGTGCAAGGTAAGAGCGCCTAGACAATGCGTCCGCCTTGCCATTCCGAAAACCGGGCCTGTAGACGATGACGAAGTCAAAACGTGATAGGAACTCCGCCCACCTAGCCTGTCGCCGACTGAGAACTCGAGCCGTTTGAAAGTACTCCAGGTTCTTGTGATCCGTAAGAACTTGTACAGGATGTGCAGCACCTTCCAGGAAATGCCGCCACTCCTCAAACGAATCCACAATGGCCTTGAGTTCCTTGTCATGAATCTCGTAATTGATCTCCGCCGACAGGAACTTACGAGAGTGAAAAGCTACAGGATGAAGCAACTTGTCCTCTCCAACTTGCGATAGGACGGATCCTACTGCAAAATCCGAGGCATCTGCTTCAACGAAGAAAGGACGAGAAGGATCAGGATGTGCTAAAATCGGAGCTGTCGTGAAGGTGTCCTTGAGTGTTGTGAATGCATGTTCCGCCTTGTCGGACCAAGAGAAAACCTCTGTGCGCTTGGTGAGTTCCGTGAGTGGAAGTACACGCTTGGAGAAGTCCTGTATGAACGCCTGTAGAAGTTTGCAAAGCCAAGGAAACATTGTACATCTCGTACAGACTTGGGCCTCTCCCACTCCACGATGGTCTTCACCTTGTGCATGTCCATGGAAACGCCAGCAGGAGAGACGATGTAGCCCAAGAACTCCACAGAATCCCTATCGAAAAAACACTTCTCCAACTTCGCATACAAGCCATGCTCACGAAGCCGCTGTAGAACCAACCGTACATGCTTGTCATGTGCCGCCTGGTCCTTGGAGAAAATCAAAATGTCGTCGAGGTAGATCACCACAAACTGGTCCAAGAAGTCACGAAAGATGTCGTTCACCATGTGTTGGAACACGGCTGGGGCATTGGTAAGGCCGAAAGGCATCACCGTGTACTCGAAGTGTCCATACCTTGTACGAAAGGCAGTCTTCCACTCATCGCCGGACGAATCCGTACAAGGTTGTAGGCCCCTCGTAAGTCGATCTTCGTGAACACCTTTGCTCCTCGCAGCCGATCGAGAAGTTCCGGGATCAATGGCAACGGGTACCGATTCCGAATGGTAGCTTGATTCAAACCCCTGTAGTCCACAACCAAACGTAAGCTCCCATCCTTCTTCTTGACAAAGAAGATTGGCGCTCCTGCAGGGGACTTTGAGTGACGAATGAAGCCGGATGCCAAGTTGTCCTCGATGTACTGGCGAAGAACCTCCAACTCTGTGGGTGACAATGCGTAAATCGGTCCGAACGGTGGGTCTTTCCTTCTGCAAGATCAATAGGACAGTCGTAGGACCTGTGAACAGGAAGAACTGCAGCCTTGTGCTTGTCAAAAACGTCCTTAAAGTCGTGGTACTTGGATGGTAGAGAAGAAGGAGGAGAAGGAGAAGGAGTAGGAGAAGAGAGTAGGCGAAGGAGATTGAAAAACAGGAGAGTCAGACACAGGAAAGGTAGAAGAGGACGTAGGAGTTACTTGAAAGGCAAAAAGGTGGAAAGGAGCAGGATCAGTGGTAAGTTCATGCATGGTAGTGGTAAGAACTCGGAGAGGAGCAGGAGGGAGCTGTGACTGAAAAAGAGGAAGGATCTTGGGGGGTGGAACAGAGGAAGAGTAACAAAAGAGGCAGGATTGGAGAAACCTGTGTGGATGTTGACGAGTGTACAGGATTGGAAGAATCCTGTACAGAAGTCCGTGGTTGCACAGGAGTGAGGGAGCCTGTGAGTGTGCTGACGAACCAACAGGAGGTGGATCCTGTTGAGGAGGAACCTTCGACACTGATACAGGATTGGAAGAACCCTGTACAGGAATCCGCAAACTTACAGGAGTGGAGAGAACCTGCGGATGTGCTGAGGAACTGACATGAGGTGAATCCTGTCGAGGAGGAGTCTTCAACACTGGTACAGGAACAGGCACGGTCAATCCTGTAGCTTGTACTGCCTCAGACACCAAGGATGTATCCTGCACGCAGGAAGGTACAGGATTGATCCTGGCTGCTGGAGAGGAAAACGTGAGCGTCCTAGACCTCCAGTCGATCTGCGGATTTGCAACAACGAACCATGGCATGCCAAAAATGATGGGAGTCGACCGAGTCTTGATCAAGTTGAAGGAAATTGAACAGTTGAATGCCCATGACTGCAAGAGAGAGGTGTGGTAGCGTGGGTAACTGCGCCAGAAGCAATCAAACGACCATCGGCCACCTCTACAGGAATGCACGCTTCAACTTCACCACCGGAATGCCATGCTGAGCTGCAAAAGTGTCATCCATGAAACATGCATTTGCACCAGTGTCTAACAGGGCAAACTCCTTGAGCTCTCGATTATTGAGGCGAATGTGTACAGGAAACTTGAGTGATGGAATGGTATGAGCAGCACCAATGGAGCCTGCACCTACGTCCAACTTCGCGGCTCCTAGACGAAGTGGACATTGAAGTTTTCCGACTGAACTTCAGCTTCGGCTTCACGCGTCTTGAACTTCTGGCTTTATTAGGACATTCCGCCACCTTGTGTCCTTGCACCACAATACAAGCATAGGTTCTCATCCCGACGACGTTGCTTCTCAGCAGTTGAAAGTGGGCCACGCTTGGATTTGTTAACCTCCATAGGAACTGCTCCAGAAGGTGTCGTAGGAACATGTGCTACGGCTACAGGATTGTTGGCAGGAACTGCTGACGGAATTTTTCCTGACGGCGCTCGAACAAACGGTTGTCGCAGCGAACGGCCTGTTGCATGATCTCCGCTAACGTTTGAGCATCCGGTAACGTAAGGAGAAGGTCCTTCACGTCATCCCTCAGCCCAAAACGGAAAGTGTTCGATCAATGCAGTCTCGTCCCATGGAATGTTCGTGCACAATTGCTGGAATTCGGATGCATAAACGAAGCTGGTCTGGATCCTTGTGTGAGCCTTCCGTAACTTGTGCATGCAGAACGGTACTTATCAGGATCTCCAAAACAGGCTTCAAAGGCAGCCACGAAACCTTCAAAGTCTTCCATCAATGGGTCGTCACGCTCCAGCAAGGGAGCAACCCAAGCTCGTGGAGATCCACTTAGTAAGGATGCCAAAAGGCCAACCTTTTGTGCATCCGTCGAGTAGCGGCGTGGTTGCATGCGGATCAAGAGCCGGATCTGATTCAGGAAACCTTGGAAATCGGCACGGTTGCCACTGAACTTCTCTGGCATGCTGATCTTCGGCTCCGGAGAAAAGTTCGATGAAGAAGGAACCACCGATGCCTGAGAGAGAGCCTGCGCAGCAGCCTTGGAGGATGCATCAGCAGCTGCATGTGCCGCATGGGTGGAGCCTTGCAATCGGTGACCACTTGGCGCAAAGTGGCCAGCTCATGAAGCAACATTTGGTGCTCGCGTTGAAAGTGCTCAAAATCAGCCATGATCTATGAAAGAAAGAAAGGAGAAAAACGAAGGAAAAGAATCAAGGAAAAAAAAGTAGCTGGAAACGAAGAGCTATGAAAGCAGTTACTATCAAACTGTCAAGCCACGATCCAGGAACCAGGAAGCAATAGGATTCCGGAACAGGAAGGCTTGACTCAGGAACAGGACCGAGAGCAGGACAGGAACAGGAACAGGAATAGGAACAGGACGGATCCAGGAACAGGACGGATCCGGAGCAGGACAGGATCAGGATAGGATCCAGGAACAAGATAGGATCCAGGAACAAGATAGGAACAGAGGATCCAAGAGCAAGACAGGAGCAGGAGGCAAAGAGAAGACAAAACAAGACAAGACAAGAACAAGAATATCGTAGAATGACTGGTGTTGATAGTAACTGATTGTACAACAATTAGGTCGGAGCTTTTATGCTCACAACTCCAAGCTAATCTGTCATGAGCTAATCTAGTCATAGCTAAAATTGTCATCCTTATCCTATAGGATATCCTATGGCATATCCTGCGAGATATCCTGCGGAATATCCTGTGGCATATCCTGCGGGAATATCCTGCGGGAATATCCTGTGAGAATATCCTGCGGGCCGAAATCCTGTATCGCATATCCTGTAGGCTGAATCCTGTATGTCGTATCCTGTATCCTGTATCGGGTCGTGACACCTAGACCTCTAGCCGATCTGAAAATTTGTAACCACGAACCATGGCATGCCCAAAACAATGGGAGTCAACCGAGTCTTGGTCAAGTTGAAGAAAATCGAACAGTTGAATGCGCCATGACTGCAAGAGAGAGGTCTGATAGCATGGGTAAGTGCACCAGAAGCAATCATACGACCATCTGCAACCTCTACAAGAACTGCACGCTTCAACTTCACCATCGGAATGCCATGCTGAGTTGCAAAAGTGTCATCCATGAAGCATGCATTTGCACTAGTGTTTAACAAGGCAAACTCCTTGAGCTCTCGATTATTGAGACAAATGTGTACAGGAAACTTGAGTGATGGAATGGTATGAGCTGTCACGACCCGATACAGAATACAGGATTCCGGATACAGGACATGGGTTGCAGGACTTTCCTACAGGATTCCGGATACAGGATATGGGTTGCAGGATTTTCCTACAGGATACTCCTACCAGGATTCCGGACACAGGATTCGGTTGCAGGATATTCCTACAGGATATGCCACAGGATATGCCTAGAGGATAAGGGACATGTGGACTCATCTTAGCCTCTGCATGCATGCAATCACTTTTGCATGCATGCAACCACTTTTGCATGCATGCCTAGATTAGCTCTTGGAGTTGTGAGCATAAAAGCTCCGACCTAATTGTTGTACAATCAGTTACTATCAACACCAGTCTTACTACGATCAATCTTGTCTTGTCTTGTTTCCTGTCCTGTTCCTGTCTCGCTCCTATTCCTGTCCTGTTCTGGATCCTGTCCTGCTCCGGGATCCTGTCCTGTTCCTGTTTTGCTCCGGATCCTATCCTGTGCTTTCCTGTCTTGCTCCCGGATCCTATCCTAATCCTGTCCTCCTAGATCCGTCCTGTTCCTATTCCTGTTCCTGTCCTGCTCTCGGTCCTGTTCCTGAGTCAAGCCTTCATGTCCTTGGAATCCTGCTCTCTTCCTGTTTCCTGGATCGTGGCTTGACAGTTTGATAGTAACTGCTTCATAGTTCTCCGTTTTCCAGCTACCTTTTTCTTGATTCCTTTCCTTCATTTTCCTCCTTTTTTCTTTCCTAGATCATGGCTGATTTTGAGCATTTTCAACACGAGCACCAAATGCTACTTCATGAGCTGGCCACTTTGCGCCAAGTGGTCACCGACCTGCAAGGTTCCACCACTGCGGCACATGCAGCTGCTGATGCATCCTCCAAGGCTGCTGCGCAGGCTCTCTCCCAGGCATCGGTGGTTCCTCTTCATCAAACTTTTCTTCGGAGCCGAAGGTTAGCATGCCAGAGAAGTTCAGTGGTAATCGTGCCGATTTCCAAGGTTTCCTGAATCAGATCCGACTCTTGATCCGTATGCAACCACGGCGCTACTCGACTGATGCTCAAAAGGTGGGTCTTTTGGCATCCTTACTAAGTGGATCTCCACGGGCTTGGGTTGCCCCCTTGCTGGAGCGTGACGATCCACTGATGGAAGACTTTGAAGGTTTCGTGGCTGCCTTTGAAGCCTGTTTTGGAGATCCTGATAAGTACCGTTCTGCATGCACGAAGTTACGGAAGCTCACTCAAGGATCCCGACCAGCTTCCGTCTATGCATCCGAATTTCAGCAACTTTGCACGAACATTCCATGGGACGAGACTGCATTGATCGAACACTTCCGTTTTGGGGTTGAGGGACGACGTGAAGGACCTTCTCCTTACGTTACCGGATGCCCAAACATTAGCGGAGATCATGCAACAAGCTGTTCGTTGCGACAACCGTTTGTTCGAGCGTCGTCAGGAAAGATCCCGTCAACAGTTCCTGCAAACCAATCCTGCAGCTGTGGTACATGTTCCTGCACCACCTTCTGGAGTAGTTCCTATGGAGGTTGAGAAATCCAAGCGTGGCTCTCTTTCCGCTGCGAGAAGCAACGTCGTCGCAGTGAGAACCTGTGCTTGTATTGTGGTGGAGCAGGACACAAGGTGGCAGATTGTCCTATTAAAGCCAGGAACTTCAAGACGCGTGAAGTCGAAGCTGAAGTTCAGTCGGAAAACTCCAATGTCCACTTCGTCTAGGAGCCGCGAAGTTGGACGTAGGTGCAGGCTCCATTGGTGCTGCTCATACCATCCCATCACTTAAGTTTCCTGTACACATTCATCTTAATAATCGAGAGCTCATGGAGTTTGCCTTGTTAGACACTGGTGCAAATGCATGCTTCATGGATGACACGTTTGCAACTCAACATGGCATTTCGGTGGTGAAGTTGAAGCGTGCAGTTCCTGTAGAGGTGGCCGATGGGCGTCTAATTGCTTCTGGTGCAGTTACCCATGCTACCGAACCTCTCTCCTGCAGGTATGGCACATTCAACTGTTCAATTTCCTTCAACTTGATCAAGACTCGGTCGACTCCCATCATTTTGGGCATGCCATGGTTCGTTGTTGCAAATCCGCAGATCGACTGGAGGTCTAGGACGCTCACGTTTTCCTCTCCAACGCTAGGATCAATCCTGTACCTTCCTGCGTGCAGGATACATCCTTAGTATCTGAGGCAGTACAAGCTACAGGATTGACCGTGCCTGTTCCTGTACCAGTGTTGAAGACTCCTCCTCGACAGGATTCACCTCATGCATCAGTTCCTCAGCACATCCGCAGGCTCTCCCACTCCTGTAAGTTTGCGGTGTCCTGTACAGGGTTCTTCCAATCCTGTATCAGTGTCGAAGGTTCCTCCTCAACAGGATCCACCTCCTGTTGATTCGTCAGCACATTCGCAGGCTTCTTCCACTCTTGCGCAACCACGGACTCCTGTACAGGATTCTTCCAATCCTGTACACTCATCAACACCACACAGGTTTTTTCCAATCCTGCTTCTTTCTGTTACCCTGCTCTGTTCCATCCCCCAAGATCCTTCCTCTTTTTCAGTCACAGCTCCCTCCTTCTCCTCTCCGAGTTCTTACCACTACCATGAACTCGCCACTGATCCTGCCCCTTCCACCTTTTTGCCTTTCAAGTAACCTACGTCCTCTTCTACCTTTCCTGTATCCGACTCCCCTGTTTTTTCTCCTTCTCCTTCTCCTTCTCCTCCTTCTTCCCTACCATCCAAGTACCACGACTTTAAGGACGTTTTTGACAAGCACAAGGCTGCAGTTCTTCCTGTTCACAGGTCCTACGACTGTCCTATTGATCTTGCGGAAGGAAAGACTCCACCATTCGGACCGATTTATGCATTGTCACCCACAGAGTTGGAGGTTCTTCGTCAGTACATCGAGGACAACTTGGCATCCGGCTTCATTCGTCACTCAAAGTCCCCTGCAGGAGCTCCTATCTTCTTTGTCAAGAAGAAGGATGGGAGTTTACGTTTGGTGTGGACTACAGGGGTTTGAATCAAGTCACCATTCGGAATCGGTACCCGTTGCCATTGATCCCGGAACTTCTCGATCGGCTGCGAGGGCAAAGGTGTTCACGAAGATCGACTTACGAGGAGCCTACAACCTTGTACGGATTCGTCCCGGCGATGAGTGGAAGACTGCCTTTCGTACAAGGTATGGACATTTTGAGTACACGGTAATGCCTTTCGGCCTTACCAATGCCCCAGCTGTATTCCAACACATGGTGAACGACATTTTCCGTGACTTCTTGGACCAGTTTGTGGTGATCTACCTCGACGACATCTTGATTTTCTCCAAGGACCAGGCGGCACATGACAAGCATGTACGACTAGTTTTAGAGCGGCTTCGCGAGCATGGCCTGTACGCGAAGTTGGAGAAGTGTTTTTTCGATAGGGATTCGGTGGAGTTCTTGGGCTACATCGTCTCTCCTGCTGGCGTTTCCATGGACATGCACAAGGTGAAGACCATCGTGGAGTGGGAGAGGCCCAAGTCGGTACGAGATGTACAATGTTTCCTTGGCTTTGCAAACTTCTACAGGCGGTTCATACAGGACTTCTCCAAGCGTGTACTTCCACTCACAGAACTCACCAAGCGCACAGGACTTTTCTCTTGGTCCGACAAGGCGGAACACGCGTTCACAACACTCAAGGACGTTTTCACGACAGCTCCGATTTTAGCACATCCTGACCCTTCTCATCCTTTCTTCATTGAAGCAGATGCCTCGGATTTTGCAGTAGGATCCGTCCTATCGCAAGTTGGAGAGGACAAGTTGCTTCATCCTGTAGCTTTCACTCTCGTAAGTTCCTGTCGGCGGAGATCAACTACGAGATTCATGACAAGGAACTCAAGGCCATTGTGGATTCGTTTGAGGAGTGGCGGCATTTCCTGGAAGGTGCTGCACATCCTGTACAAGTTCTTACGGATCACAAGAACCTGGAGTACTTTCAAACGGCTCGGGTCCTCAGTCGGCGACAGGCTAGGTGGGCAGAGTTCCTATCACGTTTTGACTTCGTCATCGTCTACAGGCCCGGCTTTCGGAATGGCAAGGCGGACGCATTGTCTAGGCGCTCTTACCTTGCACCAAGCCCGGGCGATCCTGCATTTGACGGTCAAAGGCAAGTGTTGTTGGGTCCTGATCGTTTCCGGCTTGCGGCACTGCAGGTTCATCAGGCTCCAGCAAATTCAACACTCCTACAGGACGTCGTTCGCAGTTGGCTACAGACGACTTGGCAAAGAATGTGTTCTCACACATTCATCCTGACGTTGCAAGTTCCTCTTCCTCCAGTTCCCGTCCAGACTACAACCTGTTCACCATACAGGATGGACTCCTGTACCGGGAAGGTCTCCTGTACGTTCCTGTTGGTATTTCAGGACTCGTGTGGTACAGGATTGTCATGATACCCCGGCTACAGGACATTTTGGTGTGGCCAAGACAGTGGGGTTGGTGACTCGCAACTATTGGTGGCCTGGGTTGCGAGGTTTTGTGGAGAGGTTTGTACGGAGTTGTGACACTTGTAGCAGGTCGAAGATGCCTCATCATGCACCCTCTGGTCTTCTTCGTCCTCTTCCTGTTCCGTCTGCTCCTTGGAGATCCATTTCTATGGATTTCCTCACAGATCTTCCTCCTTCTCGTGGATTTGATGCAGTTCTTGTGGTGGTTGACCGTTTCACCAAGCAGGCTCATTTCCTACCCTGCAACAAGACAGCTACAGGTCAGACAACTGCCGAGTTGGTGATCCGCGAGGTGTTCCGACATCATGGTCTTCCTGAGAGCATTGTTTCCGATCGAGGTCCACAATTCATGTCCAAGTTTTGGCGAGAGCTTCTTCGGAGTCTACAGGTCAAAGCGGATCTTTCTTCAGGATATCACCCACAAACCGATGGGCAGTCCGAACGCACAATTCAGACCTTAGAACAGTATCTTCGTTGCTTCATCAGTTACCAGCAGGACAACTGGTTGGACCTCCTTCCAATGGCGGAGTTTGCCTACAACAACTCCATCCACGCATCTACAGGACAGACACCTTTCTTTGCTCTTACAGGCCACCATCCACGTTTTGACTTTGCTCCTCCCGCTTCTCCTTCTTCCGCTCCTGCAGTACAGGATCGTCTTCAGCATCTTCGGCAGGTACAGGATGATCTCCAGGTTCATCTTCAACAGGCACAGGAACGATACAAGCATCATGCTGATGCTCACCGTCAGCCGGCACCTGCATACAAGATTGGTGATCTCGTGTGGCTTCTTCGTCGACACATTCGCACCAACAGGCCTTCTTCTAAGTTGGATTTTCAACGATTGGGCCCTTATAGGATCGTGGCGGAGGTAAATCCTGTAGCTTTCCGACTCGAGTTACCATCCACGGTGAAACTTCATCCTGTGTTTCACACCTCTTTGTTGGAGCCGTATCATCCTTCTTCTCTTCCGGTCGTGTTTCTTCTCCTCCCCCTCCTGTGGTCATTGACACGGAACCTGAGTACGAAGTCGCAGCCATCCTTGACTCTCGTCTTCATCGTCACCAACTCCAATACTTGGTGGATTGGAAAGGGTACCTGCCTACTGATCGCACTTGGGAACCTGCATCCAACTTACTCCATGCTTCTTCCAAGGTTGCTGCCTTCCATCGGCATTATCCTGCTAAACCAGGTCCCAAGACTCGTGGAACTCGTCTTTAGGGAGGAGGTGCTGTCACGACCCGATACAGAATACAGGATTCCGGATACAGGACATGGGTTGCAGGACTTTCCTACAGGATTCCGGATACAGGATATGGGTTGCAGGATTTTCCTACAGGATTCCTACCAGGATTCCACAGGATTCGGTTACAGGATATGCCACAGGATATGCCTAGAGGATAAGGGACATGTGGACTCATCTTAGCCTCTGCATGCATGCAATCACTTTTGCATGCATGCAACCACTTTTGCATGCATGCCTAGATTAGCTCTTGGAGTTGTGAGCATAAAAGCTCCGACCTAATTGTTGTACAATCAGTTACTATCAACACCAGTCTTACTACGATCAATCTTGTCTTGTCTTGTTTCCTGTCCTGTTCCTGTCTCGCTCCTATTTCCTGTCCTGTTCCTGGATCCTGTCCTGCTCCGGATCCTGTCCTGTTCCTTTTGCTCCGGATCCTATCCTGTGCTTTCCTGTCTTGCTCCCGGATCCTATCCTGATCCTGTCTACTCCTAGATCCGTCCTGTTCCTATTCCTAGTTCCTGTCCTGCTCTCGGTCCTGTTCCTGAGTCAAGCCTTCATGTCCTTGGAATCCTGCTTCTTCCTGTTTCCTGGATCGTGGCTTGACAATTAGAGGCTCGGCGGCGGATTAATCCCGCTGCGAGGCCCTACATGCAAGTCATGAGCGGCGGGATTAATCATGCTGCCCTTCAGGTAGGCTATTCGATTAGCCTCATGAGCGGCAAGATTAATCCGCCGCCCATGAGGCTAACCGAAGAGTGGGCGGGATTAATCCTGCCGCCATGGCCTATGTGTTAGGCCTAGACGGCGGGATTAATCCCGCTGCTTACGCATGCCCTGCACGGAATTCAGAGGTATTTTATCCCGCCGCCAATGGCCTGTCTGAAGGGCCTAGGCAGCGGGATTAATCCCGTCGGATTTCGCGCAGGGCATGGGAGTGCGGCGGGATTAATCTCGCTGCCATAGCTCGCGTGAAGGTCCTGGGTGGCGGGATTAATCCCGCCGCACATGGCCTACGGAAGGGCTTGGGCGGTGTCACAGGAAAATTTGGACCATCACCTTGGTAGCCTTTGGTATGCATGTGTGGACTAGTCTTCTACTCGTATTATATGTCTACATTTCACTTTACTATTCATCTTCTTTGTCTTTTCTTGCATGGTTAAACTATCAACATTATTATGTTAATCCATATGATTAGTGCCTGCTTTGACCATGCACATTTTCTTTGTCTCTTCTTCTATGCACCTTCCTAGTCACTTTCCTAAGTCAAAGTCAAGTCAACCTTCTTTCATAACCCCATCATTTATGGGTCAAACCCACCTTCTTCCATAACCCCCATCATTTATGGGTCAAGCCCACCTTCTTCCATTACCCCCTACCATTATTCTTATGTAACCCCCATCTTACACCCTTTCTTACACCCCTACCCTACCCTACATGCATTCTTTATATTATTTTGGGTATATAAGGAACCAAGGCTCAAGGGTTTGAGAGATATAGGACACATATAGATATAAAGATATAGAGCAAAGTCTCTAGTTCTTTTTTTCTTTTTTACTTTGTAAATAGGTGTGATGACATTATTTTGTGTGTGCTTATGATGAAATATAAAAATTAGTTAGTGTATCTTTCGTGTCATGAGTTTCATCTCATGTTTTCCCTTTCTTTTCTATTCTTTTATTCATGTGTGTGATCATTAGCAAGGACTACTACGATGCGCTATCACTAAAGCCATCAAGTCCCGAACATACGAGTCCCCGAATGATTTTCCTTCGACATGTTTTTGGTGCGGTGAGCGTGGAATGCTAATGTGCATTTATGAATGAGCCTGAGCGTCCTTTCTGGAGAAGGTTCTTTCAACTTTCAAGGTCTCTTCAAAATCAAATATTGAAGTGTTGTTTTGAGCATCCACATGGGTTTGCTTTAAATAACAAGTTGGTGGTCATTCAAGCGTGGGGATTTGAAGAATTCAAGTTTGGAATACAACTTGCAATTGCGAATGTGCTTTTGAGGAGGCGAGAGGTGAATCGAGCATGGATCAAGATTTGGCACCCATGTGATAGTGGTGATATCGATGAGGCACATCGTTTGTGTATGGATCTTCCATACATTGATCCTCACATCGCAGTCGTGACAATATCTCGATGGATTCATCCAAGTCTTTGGGAATCTTGTGGAGTGTGGAGTTTGGTGAAGCAAGAGTATTGCGCGTTGTGAGAGGTTCGGTTGTGCTTGTTAATGTGGCAAGTCAACTTTGATGGAGCATACAAGCCAAAGAAGCAAGTTGCGAGTGTAGGGGTCGTGCTAACTGATCCAGTAGGGAAGCGAATCAAAATTTCTGAGCCAACTTCTAGTGCTAATTCTTGCAATCAAGCGGAGTATTCTGCATGATTCGAGGATTGAAGGAGGCAAGGAAACAAGGAGCGAAAAACATGGTTATGATTGGTGACTCTAAGTTGGTGGTGAACCAAGTACAAGTCAGTGGAAAGTGAGAAAGCCCGAGTTGTGGTGCTTTCTAAGCGTGTTCAAGATCTCAAAAGGGGATTCGACACTTTTGAGATAAAGCACGTTCCTCGAAGAGAGAATCTAGAGGCTGATGAGCTTGCACAGAGGGGGGCATTGCCTCGTCAAAGTGACGTCTCTTCATCTACCTGTAATCAGGTGAAACCTTTGCCATTTTTACACTTGTAAAGATGGTATCTATTTCAGTATATCATGGTCTACAAAATGAGGATGCAGATCGGTATTTATATTCATTTAAGTGAGCATGCATTTCGGATGGAGATAAAAGTTCTACCACTTGGGCAACTTCTACCATCCTTTCTGGATTTGAAGTGGTTTGAGCGTCAAACTAGTGATGTTTAAGGCTAGTTGGGAAGGTTGAGTGAGGCTTTTCTAGGAGAGTATGGAAAGCCAAAGACATTGGATGAGGTCATGAAGCAATTAGATCAATTGAAGCAAAGTGAAGAAGAGAGTGTTAAGGCATTCAGTGAGCGTGTGTTGGAACTCCAATGTAAGCTACAAAGTGGTTTGGGAGTGGAGGCCTCCGAAGGACTGGAGGATGCATCCAAGGAGTTCAACCAGCTGTCGGGATAGATGCATTGGTGTTTAACAAGTTTCTTACTGGATTGAAGTCGGTATTACGCCAGAAGGTAAAGAACAAAGAGCTTAGTAACTTGTAGGAAGCTGTGAAGATTGCTATAAAAAGGAGGCACTTCTCATGGATCCTGATGAAGCCTCAATCTCAACGGTAGCACCACAACTAAGGTTGGCACCAATTCTACAAACACCCCAAGTTGTGATTCCTGCAACTGTTCCAGTTAAATCATCTAAGTTGGGAGTAGTATTGCCAACTTAACTTCAGATCTCAACGAGCTCAAGTTGCATTTGCTTCAAGCAAAGCCAACAGGACCAAAACCTCCAAGGCCACCTAGGGATCAAGCTAATGTCACTTGTTACATTTGTAAACAACAAGGTCACTATGCCACTGAATGTCAACAACCACGACCACAGGTGACATGTTTTACATGTAAACAGGTGGGACACTATGCAAATGAGTGTCCTCAGAAACCTAATCAAACTCCTGCACCACAACAGAGGGACCAACCTAGTGTTCATTTGGTGGAATTAACAACCGAGCAAGGTGACTTAGATCTCTTAGGTCTTAAGAGAGCCAGAGGGGAGCAACAAGCGGAGCAACATGAACAAGTGGAGACACGTGCAAGCAAGAAGAAAAGGAAGGAAGGTACCAAGCCACGACGTAAGGTTGGTATACAGGATATGGGGATTGGCAAGGGGCAGAAGAAATATTCAATTGTCGAGGATCTAGGAGATGCTCGTGCCAACATTATAGTTGCACAATTATTGTCAAAATGCCCAAGCTTGAGGAGAGAGCTTCGACAAGGGATTAGTACTCGTGCAAAGAAGGTACGTCCTAGTGGTGAGGATGAGGTGATGCAAAATGTACAAGTGATAACAAGAGAATCCAATACGAATGCCGTGGCACCAGTTGTGGATGTGGTAGTAGATGGAATGCGTGTGCAACGTGTTTTAGTAAATGGTGGTGCAGAGATCAATGTCATGAGTAGCTGGTTGATGGAGAAACTTGGTCTCAAGTGCAACCAACCATCGAATTGGAGGATTAGGGTGGCAGATGATCGACGTGTCAAGCCAGTTGGAATGATTATTGACTTGTCGATCACAGTGCACGGGATAACTACCTCTATAGATGTGCATGTCATGCAACTACGACGGGATGCACATGGTTATCCTATGATCTTGGGTCGACCTTGGCTTTATAAGGTTGATGCTAAGAATTATTGGTTGTAGATGAGGAGTCATCTTTCAGTGAGGAATATGATTCTAGCAGTAATAGTGAGGTGACAACCTCAGATTCTAAGAGTGAGCAAGAGGAGAAGGAATTGTATGCCCTCAAGGCAATTCCTAAGGTTGCTACGCGTGTGGAGCCTCACAATAGACATGAGGTCTATGATCAACAACTCACCCAGGAGCAGGAGGCTCAAGGAGGGTAGTAGGGGTTGTTGAAAAGGGGCAGGAAGCAAGTAGTGGCAACAAGTTTGAGGCAAAGGAAGTGGAGCGACGAGCTCTTTTGGAGAAGATGCTTAGTTCAAGTTTGACTCCTGAGGAGAAGGAGCAATACATGAGCATGCTATTGAAGTTCCCCAAGTTGTTTGCGACATCATATGAGGAGCTTCGTCAAGTAGATATTGTGCAACATGAGATCCCACTTAAACCAGGTATGAAGGGAGTTGCACAAAAGGCTTATAGGATGGGTCCTTTGAAACAGAGCATAGTTTATGAGGAGCTACAACGTTCGGATTTCATTTTTAAGGTGGAAACGTCAGATTGGGTTTCTCTTGTGGTGGAAAATGGTAAGTGGCGAGTTTGTGTCAACTTCAAACGATTAAATGATGGCACACATCGAGATCATCACCCCATTCCTTTCATGGATGAGATACTGGATGAAGTGACAGGGCATGAGATGTACACATTTTGTGATGGCTACTCTGGGTATTTCCAAGTCAGGATTCGAGAAGAGGACCAGTTGAAGACACCTTCACCACACCATGGGGAACCTTTGCGTATAGGGTGATGCCGTTTGGACTCACAAATGCTCCAGCAACGTTTCAACGATTGATGAACAAGGTGTTTGAACCATATCTTGGTTCATTCATTAGGGTTTACCTCGATGACTTTTGCATCTATAGCGATAGGATGAGCCACTTGGAGAAGGTACAACTAGCATTCCAGAGGATGGATGATGCAAAAGGATGCTTGAACCCGAAAAAATGTCAGATTGGTAGTACTAAGGGCACCTTAGTAGGACATGTGATCTCAAAGGATGCATTGAGCCAAGTCAAGACAAGGTGGACAAGCTACTCATGTTGCCAACTCCGACTTGTGTCAAGGAGGTACGAAAGTTGTAGGGTTGGCAGGGTACTATCGTAGATTTGTGGAGGGATTTGCAGAGATGGCATATCCATTGAACCAGCTACTTCGTAAGGGAGTTGCATTTCAATGGACTTCTTCATGCCAAGCATCATTTGAGAGGCTTAAGATCGCACTAAGTTCACATCGATTTGGTGGCACCTAAATGGGAGGAGTTATTTTATGTCAATCTCAGCGTTGGAGAAGTTTCAATCACTGTGATCCTGATGCAGAAGGGGAGAAGCGGATACTTGTTTCCTATTTATTATGCAGGAAGGCAATTACAAGGGCCAGAGCTCAACTACCCATTGTTGGAGAAGCAAGCAGCAGCAATCATATATGCAGTGGAGAAGTTCAAGCATTACTTGTGGGGGCGCCACTTTGTTTTCCTCATCAACAATGCAACACTTAAGTACATTGCCAATAAGCCTGGGCTCACAGGGAAGTTTTCTAGGTGGATCACGACCTTGGCTGAGTATGATTTTGAGTTTCAACATGAGAAGAGCACAAGAGCGGGTTTAGCAGAAATGTTGGACCAAGGTGACATTGAGAAGTTCCATTATCTCTTGGAAGTTTGTGCTCTTTCACCCGACATGGAGGATTATCAAGAAGTCTACAATTTCTTGATGGATGGGAAGTTTCCAGAAGGATGTACAACAACCCAGAAGAAGACGATCATGCGACAATCTCGACCTTATATGGTAATGGGTGAGTTACTTTATAGGATAGGGCGAGATGGTGTGCTTCGACGAGCGGTGGGTCGTCAGGAGAGAAAACAGATCATGGAGCAATGCCATGAAGGATTTTGCGGTGGACACTTCTCACACGACTACACTTCCAAGAAGATAGTCAATGCAGGATATTATTGGCCGACCCTCTTCAAGGATGTTAAGGAGTGGTGTCGGACTTGCCAGGTTTGTCAGACTTTTGGAAGAAGAGTGTTGTACAAGGGACCTTTGCATCCTATTTTACCAACAGGTCCATTTGAGAAGTGGGGAATAGACTTTGTTGGTCCCTTGCCAGTGGCTTCTTCACAAAAGAGATACATTATTGTGGGTACTGACTATCTAACGAGGTGGGTGGAAGCAGTCTCTGTTCGAGCTTGTACCAAGGAGGTCGCAACAAATTTCATCATCCAGAACATTGTCACAGGTTTGGGTGCCCATTAGAGATAGTAACAATCAGGGTTCTCATTTCTGCAATGAAGTGGTGGAGCTTCTTCTTTCTCAATTGTCCATCACACGGCGACAATCAACAAGTTATTACCCTCAAGCTAATGGACTGGTGGAACGAACGAATGGAGTGTTGTGCAATATATTAGCTAAGCTTGGTGGATCATAAGAAGGATTGGGACAAGTGGTTAGCAGCACTTTGGGCTTTCAGGACAACACACAAAGTTGCTACCAGGTACACACCATTTCAATTAGTTTATGGTATAGAAGCAATACTCCCAATTGAGCTGGAGATACCAAGCTTGCGTCTACATTGAAGCATGGGCTTGGAGATGGTGAGGACTTGCAAGCAAGGTTGGTTCAGTTGGAGAGCATGGATGAATCACGAAGACAAGCCTTGCAACTTGTGGAAGCAATGCAGCAGAAGTGGAAGGCCAAATTCGATAAGAAGATTCGAGAACGACCACTCCAGGTGGGTGATTTAGTGATGCGATATGATAGTCGATTGGATAAGACCTTCTCAAAGAAGTTCTTACCAAGATGGGATGGACCTTTCATCATTGTGGAGGTTTATAAGAATGGGTCATATCTTTTAGCAAACTTGGATGGAGAACAGCATGGCACACGGGTTAATGGTTACAGGTTGAAGCGCTTTCATGTTCGGCAATAGCTATGAGTTTTCAAACAACCCGCATCGCTGGCAATGTGTGTTGTTTGGGTGGGATTTATGTCACGGGAAAATTTGGACCATCACCTTGGTAGCCCTGGTATGCATGTAGTGGACTAGTCTTCTACTCGTATTATACTAGTCTTCTACTCGTATTATACGTCTACATTTCACTTTACTATTCACCTTCTTTGTCTTTTCTTGCATGGTAAACTAGTCAACATTATTATGTTAATCCATATGATTAGTGCCTGCTTTGACCATGCACATTTTCTTTGTCTTCTTCATGCACCTTCCTAGTCACCTTCCAAGTCAAAGTCAAGTCACCTTCTTCCATAACCCCCATCATTTATGGGTCAAGCCCACCTTCTTCCATAACCCCATCATTTATGGGTCAAGCCCACCTTCTTCATAACCCCTACCATTATTCTTATGTAACCCCCATCTTACACCCTTCTTACACCCTACCCTACCCTACATGCATTCTTTATATTATTTTGGGTATATAAGGAACCAAGGCTCAAGGGTTTGAGAGATATAGGACACATATAGATATAGATAAAGCAGAGTCTCTAGTTTCTTCTTTCTTTTTTTACTTTGTAAATAGTGTGATGACATTATTTTGTGTGTGTTTTTATGATGAAATATAAAAATTAGTTAGTGTATCTTTTGTGTCATGAGTTTCATCTCATGTTTTCCCTTTCTTTTTATTCTTTTATTCATGTGTGTGATCATTAGCAAGGACTACTACGATGCACTATCACTAAAGCCATCAAGTCCCGAACATCCGAGTCCCCGAATGATTTTCCTTTGATAGCGACAATTCAGAAGGAAGGCCGAATGAAGGAGTGGGAGACGTACAATGGGTACTAATTGACGGTGGTTTGACCATCGTCAAACCGCCAGCCGGAGCGAACGAGTGATGGGACGGAGTGCCGAGCATGGAAGGTACTGCAAGTATGAACTGACTGTGACAGCTGTTAGGCAGCAGTGTAATCAGGCGAAGATTCAATTGTCTGGATCAACTACCAAAGGTGCTTAGGACAACACGCGTGAGGGAGGCGCATAAATGTGATAGATAGGACTCTGTCACATGGCAGCAGACTAGTGAGAGAGTGCCACTTGTACCTAGGGTCTAGCGCTAGGTGACCCCCTATATAAGCAGAAAGGTTGGTAGTGGGTCGGGTCCTTGTAGTGGAGTTTTCGTCTTGTATCTCTCTCCACCTCCCTGAGGTAGTTTGTACTCAGGCAGGCACTATATATAAATACATGTTCCTTCTGTTCACCATCTTTTCGGTGATTCTTCTCTTGCTCTGCTCCTAGGCCCAACAGCATACTCTACCACCAAGCGGCAACATTGCTCTAGGAGAACTCTCCCACCCCTGTACACAGACCCTCGTGACGTCCGAGTACAGGCCATTCAGCACCTTCTAGTACTCCCAAGGTAAGGAGCTTTTTAGCTAAGCCGAATCTCATAATCGAGCAGTACCATAAGTTATTGGCGGAAGGGACGCTGTTGACACCAACCACTATAACATCAAAATATGGGAGAAGTTCAAACACACGCGATTCGTGTGAGAAACTCTTGGGTGACCACAAAGAGCTACTACATGGAAAGAACAATGTGCAGACTACCGGGTAAGTAAATTGTCTTGACGGGATTTATCTTGCCAATATATTAATCTGTCTCTTTTTTTTCAGAGAGTTGAAGAAATTACAGCAGTTGATTTTGCCCATGTGGACGGAAAGGAAACACCCTTTTTGATGATATTAATCTCTTGCCTCGAGGATAAGATCTTTGCCAAATGGTTGGGGATTATGGAATCATTTGCAAAAGAAACACTAAAGAAGAAGCAAACAAGTGAGAAGGGGAGCCCTCAAAGAACTCTACAAAGAAACCCAGTAAGACGCCGAAGGCTAAGTCTGTTCAATCTACAAAGGATGTAGACAACAATTTCAAGCTCACATGGTTGAAGCCTTTAAATAGAACAACGATGGATGGAAGTCTTAGCTGATTTAGTGATTGATGGCAAACTACAGATTAATAATAGCAGCCCTACCTCTCCTTTTCATGTCAAGGTAATGGAGTTGAAGACGATCAGGCACTTCAAGAAGTGGTTGGGAATACACTACCACAAATTGGGTTGGACCTCGGCCTCAACATACAAAGAGGTAAGCAAATATTTGCATGTGACACACGATGTTATGCTTATTCAATGGGTGAAATCTATTGCACGCCAACGCTAAAAAAGAGAACATTGTGATGACGCCTTCTCTTATGGCAGTCCTTCAGCAGCGGAGAATCGAGTTGAACCTTATAAAGGAGGATGCTATGAATCACGACAAGCCCTACAAATGTTTGTTGTCGGATTCAGAGACTTTATGGGGTAACATCACTGCTTGCAGGAAACCATTTTAATTATTCGTGATGGATCGGCGAGTGTCAAAAAATCTTTCGACAGATAGGGCACTAGAGGATTTGGTGGAGAAACTTAGCCATGCAAGCATGTACAAAGAAGGTATTTATTATTGAATTCATGCTTGCACTCTTGACTGATACTTACTTTTTCAGGTATTTATTTCTTCATTTTGGCTCATGTCACCGATACTTTTGCCTTCGTCTTCGCCAAGAAGAATAGACATCATTGGACAGGATTTTATATGAATGATGTTGATCCCAAGTGCATTGATACGGTTGTTCACTTGGTTGTTAGGAATGCACTAAACAATTTTAAACTTCCAAATGACTGGCTAGGCATCTATTTGCACTCCAATGGGCTTGAACCTCCATCTGATACACCGATAGCTGAGAAGGACGTATTCAGCAATGTACGTTATCCAAACATTACAAGTCAGGTTGCATAGAGCATCGTCAACTTGATCAGGGGTCCTCACAATGATGCATGGGTTTTTACTACTGCACTAGGGGATCCGTCTTGAAGGAGTGTTACCTTTGGGATATATGTGGGTTTGCTGTTGAAAAGGATAAGACCATGGTTGAGGACTTGAACAAGTGGATAGAGAGGTTCTCAACTGACTACCCCAACAAAGCCATATAGGAGTATTTAGGAAAGTTCCCTCCCGAGAAGTGTGATAGCTCTGAAGAGGAATTTAGTTCAATGTCAGAGTCTGAGGACGATCTTTAATCAGATATTAGACTGGAAGTTATCTCGAGGAGTATAGAACATTCATACTCCATTACCCATGCAAACATCAATAGAAGATATGGAAGATCATGAATGATCTTTCAAGCTTCTTCGCCTCACTCAGAAGGTAATAGCGAAGAAGAATTGTTAATGAGTTCTTAGAGTGACAAATAGTTGTAAATGAGTGTAACATAAAGCATTTTTGTATATTTCATTTATATTTGTATAGAAAATAAATTCTCAAGGATTAATGAAGCTTTTAGTTCAAACATGGGTCACACATTAACAAGGTAAATAATATACCTTGATAATTACAAGGCCAACAAACTATCATTTTGCAAATGTAATGAAACAGTTAAGAACATGGATTTTCAACATTGTCATGAAGTAAAAGAGGGGTTTGGAAAAATTTCTTGTGCCACATGTCAGAATGACAGAGTTCATGTAGGAAATGAATAATAATGCAGCTCAAGACATCCTTACCATGGGAACCACTTCAGTTTTTTCATCACCATTTTTATTGCCTTTAGTTCCTAAATCACTTTCTTCAGTGCCTGCAATATCTGAATCTTGTAAGGATGATGTACAAGTAAATGATAAAGGGATAAGCAACAATATAGTGTCAGTTGATAAATGTGGAAGGGACCAAACAAGTGAGTTGCAAAGCATTCAAGAGGCAACGCTACCCCCTGTTACCCATAGTCATATTGTGTTGTTAGATGTCAATGGTGTTCTGCTTTATCAACAAAGGCCGAGGATGAGCCTTTATGCAGACCTAGTCTTATCACAGCTTATGTATTAACAAGGATGGCAACTCCTAACTGCATTCGTGAGAGTGTTAACTGGTGGCAACAACATCAAGATATTGACCAAAATGATTCAATTAATCCGGAGAGTGATGACTTAGACAAAATGAGGAGATTTCTCTATATGATTAAGGAGAAAGTACTTATAAATAAATTAATATATTGATAAGGAAATGATTTCATTTGTAATTATGTTTGATAATATTTTTAATTATTGTAAACTATTTTTACAACAAAGAATAATATGAATATTCTAAGATATTTAAGGAATATTCCTTACTAAGTAAGAATTAATAATTAAAACTTAACTATTAATTAGCAATTTATTTTATATTCCCATTTTCAGGTATCATGCCCATTTTAGTTACAACGTGCATATTTATAATAAACAGTATTATAAATTCAAATGAACTAAAATATTAATTTTACAACTAACATTAAATATTAAAAATACTTATATATATAATTACGTTAATATTTTAGCTTTTTTATTTTTATTTTCTTAAGGAAAACTATAAAATGGTTTGCTTGTGACATAAATATGAATGCTAGAATGAATTTTATGCCTTTTATTAACTGCAATAGAATTATTTTAAAATTATAGAAATATATTATTCTCTTTAATGTGAAACTTAATTCAAATGGGTTAAGCATTCACTTCTTATGGTAATTTAATTGTTACAAGGCACATAAATCAATATTTTATACACGTGGACAATTATCATGTGCCAATGTGGCTCACACGCGTGCAGGAATGACATCCCATGCATTTACATGGGACAAGTAGGTCTAGAGCATTTCCTCCTACATGGGAGCGATTGTTTCGTCAATCAAGAGGTACTTTGTTTTACTCCTAGTAATTCTTTCTCTCGCTAGGCGCCATTAGATTCTCCCCCATCTTTTGCTGTTACTTTCACTCTCACACAGCCACGGTACCCCCATTGTCTCTGCTTCAAAGCCCTCATCCCCCTTCTCTCTCTTGGCTTCATTCCACTCTCACATCGGCCCACTCTGATTCAAAGCCATCGTGTCCCCCTTCTCTCTCTTGGCTTCACTTCCCTTACTCCCACTCTCACATCGACCCACTCTGCTTCAATCCCCTCTTCTCTTTCTTGGCTTTACTTCCCTTACTCGCACTCCACAGCGGCACACTCTGCTTCAAAGCCCTCGTCCCCACCACCCTTATCTCCCTCCCCCCCTCTCTCTCACACATAGTGTCACTTACTACTACTGAACATACCCATCAATCGCTTTGTCCCAATTCGCATTGGGTTCTTACGGATTTTCGATTAGATTTCTTAGGTTGCAGGACAAGGCTTTTCCGTACTTGGGTTCCGGTCATATGGCCATGCATATGTGTTTTTGCAGAAAAACACTAAGGAGCTCTATTGTGGTTACTAGATCTCGCCTCTAGAGTCAGAACCTCAATTTTCAGAGGTAATAAGGATACTTGCAGCGTGGATGTATACATGCACACACATGTCTTACACAATTATGGTGTTTTTTTGCAGCAACCTCTCCGATGAAGGCAAAAACGTGCTTTCAAAAGGTGAGGAGCCAAATGCACAAGCTCAAGCGGAAGCCCCATGGTAATGTGGTTACACTACGAGATAGGAACAACCGTATTGAGAAGAAATATGTCTTAGTGGACGAAGCGGGGAGAGGTCAATTCCTGCATGTGAAGGATCGGAATGGTAAAACGTTGAAATACATCAAGATGGAGGCCATGGGTTGGTTAATAGCTTGGGTACACAACAATCGGCCTTGGGTACACGATCATAACGTGCACGATTGTGACGAGCCAATATCAAAGCTATATAGGTACCAAAACAGGGTTCATGTCATTAGGTGCGAGCTTTGGATGAGAAGGATGAGACATGGTTTGAGATGGCTTTCACTCGCACGCAGCTTATGCAAGAACAAGACGTAGATAGCTGAAAACTTATGGTGATTATGGTGTAAATAACAATTAGTATGTGTTTTATGTTCTAAATAAAATGTCCTTTTAAGCTAGTTAAATATACATATTGAGGTATGTGTAAAGGGACGCATCCTCGATAACGAAACACGCTATATATATATATATATATATTTATTTATTACTATCTCTCTATTTTAGGTTTACTATATTCATGTTTTTAGGATAGTGGAAATTGTTCATGTCCATATTGGAGCTGTTGCGTTTACCTCACATATACACCGTATAAACATAATGACACATTGCATATGTATAATATATGAAGATATATGTATATTATGCTTGTATCTATGCATGTGCATGCATGTATGCGTATGTACATAATGTACCCCAATCATGTATATAGGCTTAAAACTAGTGTAAGCAGACATAATTATGTATATAGTATGAAATATGTGTGTATGTGTGCGCTTGTGGATGTAGATGCACAAATGGTTTGCAAGGATGTTGATGCACCATGGAATCTTTGTGGAACGACTCAATAACAAGGAGAACCATAATAAATTATTGAATCATAACATTAATTAGCAAAATTAGAAGAAGACTACTTATAAAGGCACATTCTATAACCCTTGAACTCTCTACTCCAAAGCTATAGAACTACTCCATGTGTAATCAAATATTGGATGGACCCATCCATTATTTGGTGTTAAACGACCTTTGATGAAGAAACTAGAGATATCCATTATATGCCAGCTTTGCAACGAGCCTACAAAAGGTGCGTTGTTGTAGGTGGTAGGTTCTAGTTGAGCTGCATTAGATCTCACATCACTAAATTCATCATTTTCATCTGGCCCTCCAACAATTGCACCAGTCAAGACATTAGGGTTTGGTGCATCCATGTCAAACCACTCTAGAAATCCATCACCGCACACAATTGGTTCAGGGTGTGTATGTATAGATGGGATAGACGCTCCTCGATGGTGTGCTTGCTGTGGAAACCTATCTCCAAATCCAACCATGTAGGACATCCTTAATGGGTTCTCACCTAGTATATAATTGACTTGACTTGTTGCAAAGTCAGTCAACTCTTAGAGGTGAGCAAGTTAGATCCACACGAAAACCCGCCTGTATCTAGGTGGTCTGCATAAACGGATGCAAGGAATGCTGCATTTATGGAGTATTGGATGTTGTTCCCATTCCTCACAAAGACCAATCCACCTACATAAAACCATGAGATAAATATACTATAATAAATATTCAATACATACAAAATCTATTGACTATTATGTAGCACTCCAAAACATATATGCAATGCTAAAAGTACTTCGACACTAATTATGTATTGCACTAAGACACACATTAGCTATAGCCCGTACTATAAGAAAACCTTATATCCTAACACCATGTTCTACACACACACACACATATGCGACTAAAACTGTACATATGCATATATATACACACACACACACACATTGTCATACCTGGAGTTCTGTTGATAACGGTTTTGGATGTGTTGGAAGATTCCAGCATAAGAATGCCTGAGCAAATCGTTATACCGCCTCAAACCATGGTAGTTCACCTTGAGATAGACCTACAATTTCATTAGTATCTTAAAGTGTATATCTTAATTGCTAAAACTTACTGTAGAAAGTAGCACTTGAACACCTGCATGCTTGTTCTCCCAACTGAACTCACTAACAGGCATGGTGAGTGTCTTGTTGTGGACTACATGCTTGAAGTACTTGGTTCTCCCAGTGGCTTTGTACAACCATGCAGCAGCCCATAAAAGCTCGTCCTAAGTCAAAACTCGTAAGCATGTTGCAAGACTAAATTAGACTTGCTACCGTATGTATATAGATTAAACTTATGTTATAGAGTAACTAGTATTAAAATGATATACTTACATTATATCCTGATTTGGAGCAGTAAAATGGGCATTCAACAGCGACGATATATGAATGTATTAGCAAACTTGAACAGCTGTAAGAAAGTAAATTAGAATGTACATAACATGTTATTACTATATACAAAAGTATAAAAGTTCACAAAAAGAAAGGCCATGTACACACCATTCTCATGTACTTGAGCTGTATGTGACATATATATGTACATAAACACACAAACACCTATGCAGATAGAGACACACATATACACATAGGCGTTCATGTGAAACACATACCTTTACACACATGCAACACATATCATACACATGACATGTAGAGGGATTTATTGTTTACATTGTATTTATACTTATTCGTATTGGGTAGCTTTAGATATTTAAAGACAAAGTGAAAGATTAATATATATGCATATTTACATCCAACTTCGTTATGTACATTATATAAATTTGGAAGTATATAATATGAAGTTAAATTTAAATTTGGTATAACAAGGGTCTAATAAATATATTGTGAATGCATAAGTTAACCACACACGCACATGTGTGTGCACACAACATGCAAGAACATACACGTGCACATAGCATATTCACATGTTATAAATACACAGACACAACGTTTGTATATACCTATGACTTTAATAATATACATAAATTACATAACAAAAGAGACGTTCATATACACATGCATACCTATATGTATGAATGTCAACATGCACATGTAGACACACATATAAGTACACATTATAATGTCTATCTTTATTGAAAATATATTAATTGAGAGGGAGGTGGAGGAGATGTGCACACACACACGTGCATAACAAGACATAGACAAGTGCACATAAACTATGTCATACACAAACGTTTATAAATGTAGATAATAGATATGTATAGAAATACATACACACAAGACTTCTATTGAACACACAAGCATGTACGGAGAACATGTACACCTACATCTACACATAGATACCTAAAACCTAAAGATACAAAAAGGGTGGAGAGAGAGAACCTGAATAGCAGAACGCAATAACCTCCTCGCGTAAATTGGGTCTGAGTCTCTGAACACTAGAGAGGAAGCTGCAAATGCTGCTGCTGTCTCCGCTACAATCTCTGTACCAGGTGACTTTTCGTTAACAAGATAAGCCTCTCTCGGTGGCTGCATATCTTCGGGTCGCTGCCAACAATCGTGATCCTTGATGGATTTCCCACCTTAAAAGATCAACTCTAAGTTATGCATATATAATAATAAATAACAATTATAAATATGCTTTAGATTATTTACCTGCACCCATAGTTCTGTAGGACCAGTATGAGCCTTAAGGAAGTAGTCTGTGCCCCAACGTATTGCTTCCTTGAGATTGTGAGCTCATCGGCACGAGCAATGCGTGCCTATACTCTATAAAACTCCATGAACATAGTGATTGTGAAGGCCATAGGGAACCCAAATTTGACATTGTCTCCAGCGTCGTAGTAGCCCCTACTAGATCAACCTGAGTAGTCAAACATGTGTGAGCATGTGTTTGTTCTTAAAAGCATGTGTGTGTGAAATGCATGACATGGACAATATATGTAAAGTCTCTCTATATACATAATATAGATACATACATGTCCATCACACCATCCTCTAGAGCAGAGTCCCCACGCCATTGACCCGCTGGTTGGGTGGCAAACTACCGGATCGTTGGGCTTCATAATAAAGAATCGATTTTGAGAGTGCTTCTCTATAGTGGGATGCTTGGAAACAATCTGTTGAGGTAACATGTGAGTATATTAACAGCCATAGGATCTCTGTAATAAGATATGGACCATTGATTTGGTACTCACGTGTATATATAGAGACAATACATACACAGAGTAATTCAATAAGTCTTACTATGTTCACTGACATGTACGCGTGTACATATGAAAGATAGATACCCAAGATTAAACTAATTTCACACATAAAAGTCTTAAACAAACTAAATCAACACATAAACAAATAAGAAATAAAAACTACATTTTTCTCAATGACTCTTCTAATAATTAAATATTTTAGAATTCGATTCAAAAATAAATTTAAAATTTTCTATCTAGATAAAAAAATACTGATTGGTATTAAGGGTATAAAAAAGGGGAAACAATCACATATTTGTGTGCGTGAGAGAGAGATAGAGAGGGAGAGACTTACAAGTTGTCGGGAGAACGAGAACAGCCATAAAGGGGGAGAAAAGCTCTCATGAGCGCTGCCATAGCTAGGAATCCCTTGAGAACAGAATAGGAAAATAATTAGGGCTTTCGGTATAAGATGTGGTGACGTGGCTGGACACGTGGCCGTTCAAGACGTTCTTTAATAAGAGAAGCAGAAAAACACAATGAAAACCTCAATTTTATACTACTACTCTTGGGGATATGTGCATCTACATTTAATGTATTTATTTTACATACACTGCTACATAAACACGTAGGTACACACTCACACTATCTTGAAGGTTCATTTTACATTTACATTTTTCATTTAACCATTTGTTAATATCTCATATCCAATATACTTAATAATTATTAATTGTTTATGTTAACATACCCCTATTTTGAAACATACAATCAACTATATATGTACAAGCATATGTAAATAATTTTTTTCAAAGTTGTGTATACGTACCTATATAAGTGATAGTCTTATTAATTACTGATGATTAATTGTTAATATAAATATATTACTACTTCATTATATAAATTATGATTTTTACCTTGCTATTAAAAACCTTGAATTTTAAGACCCTTTAGGATATATATATATATATATAAAGAATAAACTTTATAATAAATACAAGTTAAATATAAAATATCTTTTAGGAATTCACTCTTTTATAAAAATTCTCGTAAATGCAACTATAGACCTTAAATAAGATAACTGATTTAGTCTAAAAATATCCCGTGTACTATGTATAAAAATTTATTAAAACAAGCTCGTTGAAGGCTCATGGACCATGTCTTGCATTGGTATAATATACATCTTTATATGTCTACATAAAGACAAATGTATATTTACATGTTTATAATATTCATATTATTTAAATAATGGAGCATATTCTAGTCTCAAGTCGTCTTTTTATTTATTGTTAAGATATGCTCATCATCCCATATCCTAGATTTACTAAACAAAGTTTAAAGTTAATGCTAAATTATTTAATTAATTTGACCCATAAATTTAGAGCATATTCTTAGGATATATTGCTTGTACAAGAAAAAAAGAAGTCAAACACTAATGTTTGAAACTATTAGCTTTTACACACTCTACGTGACAACATAAAAAGTGTCGTCTTCCGCATGAGCATCTCTTGCATTTCCTAAGCTTTATCCTGTAATTGTGAGTTTTTGGTATTTCTATTGCTCATATACATGTTTAGACTGAATATTTAATGGATGGGTATTAAGCGTGTTGATTTTAATTTTGAAAAAAAAAAGAAAAAAAAAGAGCTATATACAGCATGCATTACCTAATGTGTATAAGGTAAAAGGTTTTTAAACTAATTATTTTGGTACATATAAAAAACTAAAGTTCACAATGATTTAATCTAAAAGGTTTTCGAATCATTTCTTTTGGTATAGATTAAAAACTAGAGTTTAAAATAGTTTAATCTAAATTGTATATTGGGATGCAATATAACTTACACGTGAAAACAATACTTTAGGTATGCATTCGTTTATTTAGAACAATTTTCTTTCTTCTTTTTTTTTTTTTTGGTTTTAAACTCGGTAAGAAGGTATTATTCTATTGATTTATGATCATGTATTATTCAGCCAACTAAATTTAATTATGTGAAAATTAAAATACTGAACATAAAATTTAGTTCAATTAAGTTGCAGCATGATTCACTTTCATATGAGTGGTTGAAATCCCGTTAACTTATGAAAGATCCAAGGGTAGAAGGATGCATATGGTATGTATATATGCTACCATAGTAATACATATGATTTTAATAAGGTTAAATGCCCGTGTGTATGTATGTTCACACACAAGGATGCATCGCACTTCTTGTTAAGTATGATCTTAATAAGTTTAATTCCTAAATGCATAAGTTTATAAATCATGGGGTAATCACTTAAAAACAAGTCTTAAGAGTCTTTAATTAATGATACTTTGAATATATTTTAAACGTGATATATACGATTATTTAGGTTTCTAATTTTTTTATTAAAATATATGTAATATAAAGTTACATATGTATATTTATATTCTTCGTAAATTAATTAACTTATAAGGTTAGCATTTCATTTGCTATAAACTTTATTATTTATAATTCAAATTTGGAGTAATTTATAATCCATAAATTATATGTAAATAGAATATAATTCTTTTTGTTATAGTGCTTTATTTTAATAAGTATTATCAAATAGTAATGTTTTTATATAGAAATGCACGTGTACATAAATACATATATATGTAAATAAAATTATAAATACATGTGTGTGCACTTGATCATGGATTTACTAAATATTATAAATTTTGAATATACTTTTTAGATTCTATTTAGAGTTCACACGTCAATCCGGACCGTTCATATTCTAGATTATTCTAAGAATATTTATTTAACTAATAAGGATAAATCTTTAGTAATAAAATGTAAGATATTTATGTACACAAACACACACGTGTGTGTGTGTATACAGACCACCATCATTATTTAATTATTTAGACGGTAAAACTAAAGCACTATAATATATAAAGTACATATAATGCATTTATAATAAACAGTATTATAAATTCAAACGAACTAAAATATTAGTTTTACAAATATTAAAAATACTTATATATATATAATTACGTTAATATTTTAGCTTTTTTATTTTTATTTTCTTAAGGAAAATTATAAAATGGTTTGCTTGTGACATAAATATGAATGCTAGAATTTATGCCTTTTATTACTGCAATAGAATTATTTTAAAATTATAGAAATATATTATTCTCTTTAATGTGAAACTTAATTCAAATGGGTTAAGCATTCACTTCTTATGGTAATTTAATTGTTACAAGGCACATAAATCAATATTTTTATACACGTGGACAATTATCATGTGCCAATGTGGCTCACACGCGTGCAGGAATGACATCCCATGCATTTACATGGGACAAGTCTCCCCCATCTTTTGCTGTTACTTTCACTCTCACACAGCCACGGTACCCCCATTGTCTCTGCTTCAAAGCCCTCATCCCCCTTCTCTCTCTTGGCTTCATTCCACTCTCACATCGGCCCACTCTGATTCAAAGCCATCGTGTCCCCCTTCTCTCTCTTGGCTTCACTTCCCTTACTCCCACTCTCACATCGACCCACTCTGCTTCAATCCCCTCTTCTCTTTCTTGGCTTTACTTCCCTTACTCGCACTCCCACAGCGGCACACTCTGCTTCAAAGCCCTCGTCCCCACCACCCTTATCTCCCTCCCCCCTCTCTCTCACACATAGTGTCACTTACTACTACTGAACATACCCATCAATCCCTTTGTCCCAATTCTCATTGGGTTCTTACGGATTTTCGATTAGATTTCTTAGGTTGCAGGACAAGGCTTTTCCGTACTTGGGTTCCGGTCATATGGCCATGCATATGTGTTTTTGCAGAAAAACACTAAGGACTCTATTGTGGTTACTAGATCTCGCCTCTAGAGTACCATAGGAACCTCAATTTTCAGAGGTAATAAGGATACTTGTAGCGTGGATGTATACATGCACACACATGTCTTACACAATTATGGTGTTTGATTTTGCAGCAACCTCTCCGATGAAGGCAAAAATGCTTTCAAAAGGTGAGGAGCCAAATGCACAAGCTCAAGCGGAAGCCCCATGGTAATGTGGTTACACTACGAGATAGGAACAACCGTATTGAGAAGAAATATGTCTTAGTGGACGAAGCGGGGAGAGGTCAATTCCTGCATGTGAAGGATCGGAATGGTAAAACGTTGAAATACATCAAGATGGAGGCCATGGGTTGGTTAATAGCTTGGGTACACAACAATCGGCCTTGGGTACACGATCATAACGTGCACGATTGTGACGAGCCAATATCAAAGCTATATAGGTACCAAAACAGGGTTCATGTCATTAGGTGCGAGCGTGCGTGGGTTTTGGATGAGAAGGATGAGACATGGTTTGAGATGGTTTTCACTCGCACGCAGCTTATGCAAGAACAAGACGTAGATAGCTGAAAACTTATGGTGATTATGGTGTAAATAACAATTAGTATGTGTGTTCTATGTTCTAAATAAAATGTCCTTTTAAGCTAGTTAAATATACATATTGAGGTATGTGTAAAGGGACGCATCCTCGAATAACGAAACACGCATAATATATATATATATATATATATATATTTATTTATTACTATCTCTCTATTTTTAGGTTTACTATATTCATGTTTTTAGGATAGTGGAAATTGTTCATGTCCATATTGGAGCTGTTGCGTTTACCTCACATATACACCGTATAAACATAATGACACATTGCATATGTATAATATATGAAGATATATGTATATTATGCTTGTATCTATGCATGTGCATGGGCATGTATGCGTATGTACATAATGTACCCCAATCATATAGGCTTAAAACTAGTGTAAGCAGACATAATTATGTATATAGTATGAAATATGTGTGTATGTGTGCGCGCTTGTGGATGTAGATGCACAAATGGTTTTGCAAGGATGTTGATGCACCATGGAATCTTTGTGGAACGACTCAATAACAAGGAGAACCATAACAAATTATTGAATCATAACATTAATTAGCAAAATTAGAAGAAGACTACTTTATAAAGGCACATTCTATAACCCTTGAACTCTCTACTCCAAAGCTATACAACTACTCCATGTGTAATCAAATATTGGATGGACCCATCCATTATTTGGTGTTAAACGACCTTTGATGAAGAAAACTAGAGATATCCATTATATGCCAGCTTTGCAACGAGTCCTACAAAAGGTGCGTTGTTGTAGGTGGTAGGTTCTAGTTGAGCTGCATTAGATCTCACATCACTAAATTCATCATTTTATCTGGCCCTCCAACAATTGCACCAGTCAAGACATTAGGGTTTGGTGCATCCATGTCAAACCACTCTAGAAATCCATCACCGCACACAATTGGTTCAGGGTGTGTATGTATAGATGGGATAGACGCTCCTCGATGGTGTGCTTGCTGTGGAAACCTATCTCCAAATCCAACCATGTAGGACATCCTTAATGGGTTCTCACCTAGTATATAATTGACTTGACTTGTTGCAAAGTCAGTCAACTCTCTAGAGGTGAGCAAGTTAGATCCACACGAAAACCCGCCTGTATCTAGGTGGTCTGCATAAACAGATGCAAGGAATGCTGCATTTATGGAGTATTGGATGTTGTTCCCATTCCTCACAAAGACCAATCCACCTACATAAAACCATGAGATAAATATACTATAATAAATATTCAATACATACAAAATCTATTGACTATTATGTAGCACTCCAAAACATATATGCAATGCTAAAAGTACTTCGACACTAATTATGTATTGCACTAAGACACACATTAGCTATAGCCCGTACTATGAGAAAACCTTATATCCTAACACCATGTTCTACACACACACACACATATGCGACTAAAACTGTACATATGCATATATACACACACACACACACACATTGTCATACCTGGAGTTCTGTTGATAACGGTTTTGGATGTGTCTGGAAGATTCCAGCATAAGAATGCCTGAGCAAAATCGTTATACCGCCTCAAACCATGGTAGTTCACCTTGAGATAGACCTACAATTTCCTTAGTATCTTAAAGTGTATATCTTAATTGCTAAAACTTACTGTAGAAAGTAGCACTTGAACACCTGCATGCTTGTTCTCCCAACTGAACTCACTAACAGGCATGGTGAGTGTCTTGTTGTGGACTACATGCTTGAAGTACTTGGTTCTCCCAGTGGCTTTGTACAACCATGCAGCAGCCCATAAAAGCTCGTCCTAAGTCAAAACTCGTAAGCATGTTGCAAGACTAAATTAGACTTGCTACCGTATGTATATAGATTAAACTTATGTTATAGAGTAACTAGTATTAAATGATGATATACTTACATTATATCCTGATTTGGAGCAGTAAAATGGGCATTCAACAGGCGACGATATATGAAATGTATTAGCAAACTTGAACAGCTGTAAGAAAGTAAATTAGAATGTACATAACATGTTATTACTATATACAAAAGTATAAAAGTTCACAAAAAGAAAGGCCATGTACACACCATTCTCATGTACTTGAGCTGTATGTGACATATATATGTACATAAACACACAAACACCTATGCAGATAGAGACACACATATACACATAGGCGTTCATGTGAAACACATACCTTTACACACATGCAGACACATATCATACACATGACATGTAGAGGGATTTATTGTTTACATTGTATTTATATACTCTATTCGTATTGGGTAGCTTTAGATATTTAAAGACAAAGTGATAACTATTAATATATATGCATATTTACATCCAACTTCCGTTATGTACATATATAAATTTGGAAGTATATAATATGAAGTTAAATTTAAATTTGGTATAACAAGGGTCTAATAAATATATTGTGAATGCATAAGTTAACCACAACGCACATGTGTGTGCACATAACATGCAAGAACATACACGTGCACATAGCATATTCACATGTTATAAATACACAGACACAACGTTTGTATATACCTATGACTTTTAATAATATACATAAATTACATAACAAAAGAGACGTTCGTATACACATGCATACCTATATGTAATAATGTCAACATGCACATGTAGACACACATATAAGTACACATTATAATGTCTATCTTTATTGAAAATATATTAATTGAGAGGGAGGTGGAGGAGATGTGCACACACACACGTGCATAACAAGACATAGACAAGTGCACATAAACTATGTCATACACAAACGTTTATAAATGTAGATAATAGATATGTATAGAAATACATACACACAAGACTTCTATTGAACACACAAGCATGTACGGAGAACATGTACACCTACATCTACACATAGATACCTAAAACCTAAAGATACAAAAAGGGTGGAGAGAGAGAACCTGAATAGCAGAACGCAATAACCTCCTCGCGTAAATTGGGTCTGAGTCTCTGAACACTAGAGAGGAAGCTGCAAATGCTGCTGCTGTCTGCTACAATCTCTGTACCAGGTGACTTTTCGTTAACAAGATAAGCCTCTCTCGGTGGCTGCATATCTTCGGGTCGCTGCCAACAATCGTGATCCTTGATTGGATTTCCCACCTTAAAAGATCAACTCTAAGTTATGCATATATAATAATAAATAACAATTATAAATATGCTTTAGATTATTTACCTGCACCCATAGTTCTGTAGGACCAGTATGAGCCTTAAGGAAGTAGTCTGTGCCCCAACGTATTGCTTCCTTGAGATTGTTGAGCTCATCAGCACGAGCAATTGCGTGCCTATACTCTATAAAACTCCATGATAACATAGTGATTGTGGGCCATAGGGAACCCAAATTTGACATTGTCTCCAGCGTCGTAGTAGCCCCCTAACTAGATCAACCTGAGTAGTCAAACATGGTGAGCATTGGTTTGTCTTAAAAGCATGTATGTGTGTGTGAAATGCATGGACATATGGACAATATATGTAAAGTCTCCTCTAATATACATAATATAGATACATACATGTCATCACTACCATCCTCTAGAGCAGAGTCCCCAGCCATTTGACCGCTGGTTGGGTGGCAAACTACCGGATCGTTGGGCTTCATAATAAAGAATCGATTGAGAGTGCTTCTCTATAGTGGGATGCTTGGAAACAATCTGTTGAGGTAACATGTGAGTTATTAACAGCCATAGGATCTCTGTAAATAAGATATGGACCATTGATTTGGTACTCACGTGTATATATAGAGACAATACATACACAGAGTAATTCAATAAGTTTACTATGTTCAACTGACATGTACGCGTGTACATATGAAAGATAGATACCCAAGATTAAACTAATTTTCACACATAAAAGTCTTAAACAAACTAAATCAACACATAAACAAATAAGAAATAAAAACTACATTTTTCTCAATGACTCTTCTAATAATTAAATATTTTAGAATTCGATTCAAAAAATAAATTTAAAATTTTCTATCTAGATAAAAAAATACTGATTGGTATTAAGGGTATAAAAAAGGGGAAACAATCACATATTTGTGTGCGTGAGAGAGAGATAGAGAGGGAGAGACTTACAAGTTGTCGGGAGAACAAGAACAACCATAAAGAGGGGAAAAGCTCTCATGAGCGCTGCCATAGCTAAGAATCTCCTTGAGAACAGAATAGGAAAATAATTAGGGCTTTCGTATATAGATGTGGTGACGTGGCTGGACACGTGGCTGTTCAAGACGTTCTTTAATAAGAGAAGAAAAAAAACAATGAAAACCTCAATTTTATACTACTACTCTTGGGGATATGTGCATCTACATTTAATGTATTTATTTTACATACACTGCTACATAAACACGTAGGTACACACTCACACTATCTTGAAGGTTCATTTTACATTTACATTCTTCATTTAACCATTTGTTAATATCTCACTATCCAATATACTTAATAATTATTAATTGTTTATGTTAACATACCCCTATTTTGAAACATACAATCAACTATATATGTACAAGCATATGTAAATAATTTTTTTCAAAGTTGTGTATACGTACCTATATAAGTGATAGTCTTATTAATTACTGATGATTAATTGTTAATATAAATATATTACTACTTCATATATAAATTATGATTTTTTACCTTGCTATTAAAAACCTTGAATTTTAAGACCCTTTAGGATATATATATATATATTATATAATATATATATATATATATATATATATATATATATATATAATATATATATATATATTTTAAAGAATAAACTTTATAATAAATACAAGTTAATATAAAAATCTTTTAGGAATTCACTCTTTATAAAAATTCTCGTAAAGCAACTATAGACCTTAAATATAACTGATTTAGTCTAAAAATATCCCGTGTACTATGTATAAAAATTTATTAAAAAAGCTCGTTGAAGGCTCATGGACCATGTCTTGCATTGGTATATAATACATCTTTATATGTCTACATAAAGACAAATGTATATTTACATGTTTATAATATTCATATTATTTAAATAATGGAGCATATTCTAGTCTCAAGTCGTCTTTTTATTTATTGTTAAGATATGCTCATCATCCATATCCTAGATTTACTAAACAAAGTTTAAAGTTAATGCTAATTATTTAATTAATTTGACCCATAAATTTAGAGCATATTCTTAGGATATATTGCTTGTACAAGAAAAAAGAAGTCAAACACTAATGTTTGAAAACTATTAGCTTTTACACACTCTACGTGACAACATAAAAAGTGTCGTCTTTCACATGAGCATCTCTTGCATTTCCTAAGCTTTATCCTGTAATTGTGAGTTTTTGGTATTTCTACCGCTCATATACATGTTTGGACTGAATATTTAATGGATGGGTATTAAGCGTGTTGATTTTAATTTTGAAAAAAAAAAAGAGAGAAAAAGAGCTATATACAGCATGCATTACCTAATGTGTATAAGGTAAAAGGTTTTTAAACTAATTATTTTGGTACATATAAAAAACTAAAGTTCACAATGATTTAATCTAAAAGGATGCACGTTGTAACTAAAGTGGCATGATACGTGAAAATGGGAATATAAAATAAATTACTAATTAATACTTAAGTTTTAATTATTAATTAATTGTTTAATTAATATGTAATTAAGAATATTCATATTATTCTTTGTTCTAAAAATAATTTACAATAATTAAAAAATACTATCAAACATAATTACAAATGAAATCATTTTCTTATCAACATGTTAATTTTTTTATAAATACTTCGTCCTATCATCACTCTCCGGATTAATCGAATCATTTTGGTCAATATCTTAATGTTGTTGCCACCACTAACACTCTCACGAATGCAATTGGGAGTTGTCATCTTTGTTAATACATAAGATATGATAAGAGAAGGTTTGCATAGAGGCTCATTTAAAAATTCACGTTCCTTAAGAATAATATTGTAAAGTGCCCGATTGCTATCCTTCATTTTATAAAACTCAAAATCACGAGAAAGAAAAGCTTTAGAAAATGTTTGATATGGTGGATACTACTCACAAAAGTTTTCGAGATTCTTTTTTCTGAGGCACGTATCCAAGTAGTTCACTAGCTCATCCATGGTATCGGTATCAGAATATGGGTCAAAAGTGATTGGATGAATACAAGCAATGTTTTGGTTGAGCATAGGCTTCTAAGGAGAGTCGTCCACCATTAACATATGTGTGTTCTTCATTATCCTTAAGAGACTAATCTCCCCATAAAGCCCAATAAATCTTTCATTCTTGAAGAAGTATGGCTTGCTTTCCTTTTTTTATATTGTAAAATTCGAGAGGTTTATAACATACTCATTGGTTAAAAATCCAATCTTTACGAATCACCTCTTCTGTAATACTACAATGTTTCTTAAGCAAATTTAACAGCAGTGTCAGGTTGTGAATCTGCATGCATGACCAAATCCCACAAACGTACCCATATTCTTAAGCTTTTGAAAGAGACTATCAACCCTGGACAAAAAAATATCATATCAAAATTTACCATGACAAGGAATGAAATCTTCTTGTTTGATTTCTTTTTTACTATCCTCGGGCCTTTGTCGATGAAGCAGAACACCATTGACATCCAACAACACAATATGGCCATGAGTAACATGGGGTAGCGTTGCCTCTTGAATACTTTGCAACTCACTTGTTTGATCCCTTTCACATTTATCTATTGACATTATCGTTGCCATCCCTTTATCATTTAATTGTATATCATCCTTACAAGATTCAGATATTGCAGGCGCTGAAGAAATTAATTTCAGAACTGAAGCCAATAGAAATGGTGATGAAAAAATTGAAGTGGTCCCATGGTAACGATGTTTTAAGCTGCATTATTATCCATTTCCTGCATGAACTCTGTCATTTTGACATGTGGCACAAGAAATTTTCGCCAAATCCCTCTTTACTTCATGGCAATGCTGAAAATCCATGTTCTCAACTGTCTCATTACATCTACAAAATGATAGTTAGCTGACCTTATAATTATCAAAGTATATTATTTACCTTGTTAATGTGTGATCCATGTTTGAACTAAAAGCTTCATTAATCCTTGAAAATTTATTTTCTGTACAAATATAAATGAAATATACAAAAATGCCTTCTGTTACACTCATTTACAACTATTCGTAACTCTAAAGAACTTATTAACAATTCTTCTTCGCTATTACCTTCTGAGTGAGACGAAGAAGGTCTAGGCCGCTTGTGAGATGGTTCATGATCTTCCATATCTTCTATTGATGTTTCCATGGGTAATGGAGTGTGTGAATGTTTGTACTCCCTCGAGATAACTTCGGTCTAATATCTGATTGAAGTTCGTCCTCAGACTCCGACATTGAACCAGATTCGTCTTCATGCTATCACACTTCTCAGGAGGGAACTTTCTCAAATACTCCTATATGGTTTGTTGGGGTAGTCAGTTGAGAACCTCTCTATCCACTTGTTCAGGTCCTCAACTATGATCTTATCCGTTTCAACGGCAAAGACACATGTATCCCGAAGGTAACACTCCTTCAAGACGGACCCCCTAGTGCAGTAGTCAAAAACCCACGCATCACTATGAGGACTCTGATCAAGTTGATGATGCTCCGTGCGCTTGACTTGTAATGTTTGGATAACGTACATTGCCGAATACGTCCCTCTCAGCTATCGGTGATCAAATGGAGGTTCAGGTCCGTTGGAGTGCAAACTGATGCCTGGCCAGTCAATTGAAAGTTTGAAATTGTTTGGCGCATTCCTAACAATCAAGTGAACAACCGTATCAATGCACTTTGGATCTTTTCCTTTTCCTTTTCCTCTCAGTAAGGATTTTCCTTCTTCACAGCCTTTCCTTCCATGCTTACTACAAACCTTCCTACCCTTTTCTCTCTACAGTAGGATGTCCTATGCTCCTAATATTTTACCTTTAACACTGCCCCTCCTTATTCATGGCTGTGTCCTCACGGCAAACATCCTGCGCTTCATCCTGATACTCCACCTCTTCCTGATCCTTATACTTCTGAAACTCCGCCTTTTCCTTGTCAAGCTCCTGCTGCACCATTGCTACCTGAAGGCGAAACGCCTGCGTCTCCTTCCTAAGATGCTTGTTCTCCTCCTGAAGACGCTGAAACTCATCCACCACCACCGATAATATAGTGGCATTCTGTTGGGTTTCATCTCTGCTCGCACTAACCTCTGGAACAGTGTCATCGGCTCCTGTGACGTCACTGTGGGCTTAAGCTCCACCACCGGACTTGGAGTCCTCTGCTTAACCGGTCACTGAACGCCCTTACTCATCATTCCCTGAATGGCAGTCATTTTGGGTGCCATGACGCTCTCCACGGCCTACACAATCAACCTCTGAATGTCTGCCCTATCCTTAACAGTGTATCCAACATTGACCAAATGATTGAATAGACTTGCCGCCATCTGAGTTGCGTCCTGCGCCTCATTCCCTCCTCCAACGACCTGTTCCACCATCTCAGACTGAAGCTGTGCCAGAACCTGTGCAAACTGAATCTGTGTGTCTGTAGTATGCACCTCTTTCCGTGCAAACGCCTTCCTGCGCTTGAAGGAGATATCCGCCTGCACATTACCTCATGCTGCTGCTGTCACATATCCTCCTCATCCAAGCGGAATCAGGGATTGCCATGCCTATGATCCCCCACGATACATACCCTGCCATACATACCTCCGTGTGATCTTGGTGATGACTGGAATGGCGGTGGGTTGAATTGATGCCTCGGGAACTTTGATCCCCGCACCATCTCTTCCACTTCCTTGCAATTTCTGCTACCCCATCTTCGGTTACATCCGCCGTTGCCGGCGTAACCGTCGAAACTGCTGTATCCGCATATGACTCGAACCCCTTCTGTTTCCTTCTAGCTCATCCGTCCGTTCATTCGTTATTGCATCCTTATCACATACCTTCGCTTCAAACGGATCCATCACTTCTAACGGAACTATCATCATAGGCTCCCCTCGCTTCTGAGATTCCGACTTAATCTCCTGCCTTGCCTTCGTCCTCCGCTCCTTATCCACTTCATGCGACTCTCTTCCTGCTGCACATCCTCAGGTTCTTCCTTTTCTCCTTGCTCCAATAATTCTTCATCTTTCCTGCATCATACCCCCTGACTGTTCATCCTCTTCTTCCTCCAAATCTACTACCAATCTCTGCTCCGGTCCTTCTTGCACCCTCACCTTCTGCTTTCCAATCTTGCCTCCCGACCTTGTATTCCTCTTCACCGGTACTTGCTTCTCCACCTTCGGCTTCTTCTTCTTATGCATCTTTTCTCCCTATTTCTTCCTCTCCTTGCAGGTCCTCTTCTAATTCCTTCCCTTTAGCTTCAGATCCTTTCCGCTTCCCCTGCTTCTTCTGAAACAGCTCTGTCTCCTTCCTCAACTGTTTCATCCGAGCCACAATTTCCGGCCCTGCCGGCTCTCCATGCAGTGCACATATATCTGCAATCGCCTGTACCCAATAAACGCCATCATTAATGAAGGCTCTCCTTTCTTCTCCCAATTCCTGCATGGCGCATAAGTGCTCTCTCAACCTCTTCATCAAATACCGAGCCACTCCCACCGGCCTTTTTGCCTTCAATCCATCATACAAGGACATCACTGGGTTTGACGCCGTGATGTGCGATGTTCGAAACTCAAAAGCATTGACAATGAAGTTCACTGCCAACTGCGTCTCCTCCACGAGATCGGAAAAGCTTTAGAACCTACCTTACTTATATATGCTTCCCCTCTTTCAAAAAGTCCGTAAGGTGAGATCTATCTGCCTTAACCTTCTTCTTTGATCTCGGCAACAGGAAAACCTTTTCAAGAAGCTTTTCTGTGAAAAGGAATTTCCTCTCCTCAGAATACGCTACAAATCCTATCTCCGGCTTATCCACCTTTTCCATTAGCATAACTAGTGTGAAACACTGCTCATCATGCGGCTCTCCGTCCTTCAAGATCTGCGCATACTCCCACAATCCAAGTTCCTCAACACCTTCTCCATTTCTAAGGAGAAACCCACCTTGTATGTACCAGTTGTACCTGACCCAATCTCTCTCCATCGGGAGGATTGATCAACTCACGACAATTCCTCATAGACACACCTCCTTTCTTTGCTGACATCTCTCTCTCGCTGCACACTCTGTAAAACCCTAGATCTACAGCCTTGTTCTGTGTGCACTGACAGACAGAGAATATGCTCCTCAAATCAATAAAAATAACATTTCCTTTCTCCTGCGATATATACTTCCTTACCTTATTAGCATTCACCATTCCCTCATTTCCTCCTTCCAACGTTTCTAACTGCATCACTCCTTCTTCTTTACAAACTTAACCCGAAAAGGGCCTATCCATTTTAAATCAAGCTTTTGACTCATTTCCCCCTTACCTCTATACTACAGACCAAGTCCCCTTCCTTTATCTCCTTTCCTCTTCTCTTCCTATCGAGCCAAGCCTTTCTTCTCCTTTGGATAGCCTGTATAGTCCATAAGGCGTACCTCCTTAACTCATCTAGCTTTCTCCAGTTCTATTAAACGAGTTGCCATAGAGTCCTTCTCTCCTATATTATATTGTACGCTATCCGCAAGGATGGCACAATAAACTCCATTGGGGTTTGGCCTCTAAGCCATAAGCGAGCTTAAAAGGTGTCATACCAGTAGTCACTTTATAAGCTGTCCTATAGGCCTAGAGAACTTCTGTAACCTTTCATCCCAATCCTTTTGATTATCCTGAACTACCTTTCCTTAACATGTTCTTAAGGACTTTATTTGTCGACTCAGCCTGCCCATTACCCTGTGGGTAATATGGTGTCGACTTCCTGTGTTTTATCACAAACTCCTTCATGAGCATTTCTATCGTTTCATTCACGAAATGCTTTCCTCTATCACTCACAATTTCCTTCGGAATGCCATAACGCACTATTATACGATAATGGTATATGGCGGCCTATAGGCCTGCCTCTATCGCAACATATAATCTGTTAAAACCAATATATATTGATTCTTTTTGAACTTATAGGATTAATTGGTCCTATAAAATCCATTCCCATTTCTGGAAAGGTTCTAGTGGGAGAACTGGATTATAAGGTTGTATTTGTTTCTTTGGAGGTAATGTGCACGTTGGCATTTATCACATGCCTTACAATAGCTACCTACCTCCCTCCATAAAGTAGGCCACCATAATCCTGCCTGAAGGATTTTCCTTCCTGTTATTTCCTCTGCAAAATGGCCTCCTGCAAGGCCTGAATGAGCCTCTTTACAACCTCCGGGACCTCTACAGGGTCTACACATCTCCGTAACACTCGGATCCCAATTTATACAACTGTCCTCCCACGAGAGAAAATTGTCGTGTCCTCACAAACAATTTCCTTTCATCTGCTGTCCTATAAATAGATGGTACTATTCCAGTGGCTAGATACTGTTTTATATGATCTAACCACCTTAATGGAACGTCGACACGAAATAAATTCGCGTCCGGAAAATCATCCATAGTACGTATAGGAACTTCACCTGTTTTAATACGACTTAAATGGTCAGCCTGTTCATGCTGCCTTCCTGGTTTATGAATTATTTCAAAATTATATTCCTGTAAAAGTAAAAACCACCTGGCTAACCTTCCTGTAAGTACAGGTTTATTAAGTAAATATAATAAAGCTTTATGATCGACAAAAATCTTCACTTTATTAGCCAAAAGATAGTGTCTAAATTTATGGATAGCATATACCATCCCCAAAGCTTCCTTTTCTGTAGTGGTGTAATTTACTTCCGCAGGTGTTAGTCTACGGCTAGCATAATAGATAGGACGATCCTTTCCATCCTCTTGCATCTGTGTAAGGATGGCTCCGATTGCCATATCAGAGGCATCCACTTGTACATGGAATTCTCGATCCCATTTAGGACTAACTAATATTGGTGCTTTAATAAGAGCCTTCCGAAGTTGGTCAAAGGCCTCTTGACACTGTGATGTCCAATCATATGGTACATCTGCCTTTAGCAAATCTGTCAAAGGTTTTGCGATCTCAGCATAATGCTTTATAAACCCTATGATAACCTATTTTTCCTAAAAACCTTCGTAACTCCTTTATATCTTCTGGTGGTTGTAAACTAAGGATAACCTTAACCTTATCCTGGTCCACCAATATACCTTCCTTACAAACAATATGTCCTAAAAGGACTCCTGATTTAACAAAGAAGTTACATTTTTCAGGATTTAAAGCAACTAAATTTTGCCTACATTTCTGGAAACACTTTTCCAGACAATGCAAATGTTCTTCCTTTGAACTATAGACACTGAAATCGTCCATAAAGACTTTCATAAAGTCTAAAAGGTATTCCCGAAAGGTATCTGTTATAATCCTTTGAAAAGTAAAGGGTGCATTGCATAAGCCAAAAGGCATAACTCTATAAGCATATGCACCCCACGGACTTATAAAAGCTGTTTTATGTTGATCTTCAGGAGCTACCATCACTTGGTTATACCCCGAAAAGCCATCCATGAAGGAATACATTTCGTGTCCAGCAACATTATCCAGCATTTCCTCTGTAAAAGGTATCGGAAAGGTATCCTTAGCTGTAACGTCATTTAACTTTTTATAGTTTACACATACTCTTAACTTTCCATTTTTCTTAGGAACAATTACAAGTGGTGATAACCATTGTGCTCCTTGTATAGGATATATAAAACCAACCTGTAACAACTTATCAATTTCCTCCTTAACTAACTTTGCATAATTAGGATTCATCCTATATGCATTTTGTTTGGCTGGTTGGCATCCCGGCAAAAGTTGAATAGTGTGCATGCAGAGTTCTGGGGGTATTCCTTTTAGATCCTTATAGGACCATGCAAATACATCCTTATACTTGGCTAACAATGCCAATCCTTTATCCTTAAAATCAGGATCCAATTCTTGAGCTATAGTCAACATCTTAGGTTCCTTCTCTGTTCCTATGTTGACTTGCTCTAGAGGGTCATTAGTATATATGTAAGTGTAATCCGCAGGTTGTTCCTGTAAGTTTATTTCATAAGAAACAGACTTATAAAATTTTTCCTGCAACCCCAACTGATCCTCTTCCTGTTCCTTTTGAGAGGCTTTCTTCTTCTCTTTCACGATTGCATAAATCAATCTCTTGCAAGGGCTTTTAGATCAGGGTATGTCTTCAAAATTTCTTCTTCTTCCTGATCATCCAAGCCCTGCATCCAATCATATCCTTCTAATGCAACGGTCTATCCCTTTTTGCTAAATACTCTTAGCATGAGTATAGATATCCACCTTCATACCTTGTCCTATTGTCATTTTTCCTGAGCCCCAATCTTGCACAACGCAAGCAATTTAAGCCACGGTCGGCCCAATAACATAGTATAGGTTGCATCCCGTCCTTCCATTCGTAGGACTATTAAGGATATTTAAATTTAAGTCCTTTCAAGATATAGTAACCGCTCTTACTATACCTAATGGCCTTACACTCCGTTGATCAGCCATTTTAAGGTTAAATGGAGCAGGTTGGATTGGTCCTAAACCCATCCTTTTACATTCACCTTCTTCAATAAAATTCACACCTGAACCTCCATCTATTAACACTCGTTTTAACTTATTTCTTCCCACATATACTGTGATGCAAGGAACTTGTCCATCATAATCACCTTCATACAGTACTTCCTTATCCATTTTACAACTGTATATCCTTCACTCGAAGGTGGTGTTTGCTGAACTAAGCTCACTGCATTTAATATTTGGTTTCTTATATAAGGGCTACCTTTATCAATTGTCCAAGCGTAATCTTTATCTCCTGATTTATAGCTTGGTGATACATAGTCCATTGTTTTATCATGTAATGGTAATAATGAAAAACTTTGTTCACCTTTATCTATATCACCTTTGTCTATACCTTCTGATTCGTTATCAGTCTGACCTTTCTGGTCAGGATCCTGCTCCTGCTTGTTTTTTCTTGTAACAAGCTCTCCTTCTTGTTAGGAATAGTAACTACCTCTCCTTCTCCATCATAACAGGATTCCTTCTCTTCTCTTGAAGAGCTATAACTGCCCTTGCAACGGGTGGATACTCATCCTTTTCCTCCTCTATTTGAATAAGCCGTGTTGTAGGCTGTACATTAGTCATTCTGGTGGAAGTAGGAGGTTGTACATTCCGCCTTGGACATTCCCTAGAGATATGTCCTGTTTCACCACATGTATAACAAACCTGGGAAGGAAAATTCCTACCCTGTGGTCCTTGTCTATCATTGACCTGATTATATTGCTCATTTCTGCCTCTTTGACCTTGATAAGGTCTTGCTTCTCCTCTATATTGTTTATCATTTCTTTCTGTATAGGATCTATCCTTCTGTCGTCCATTGTATGGACCATTTTTCTCTCCATAATACCTATCCTCTCTGTTTTCGTAAGGAACATCATTCCTTCTTCATAATATCCACTGTTCCTATTCTGATAAGGAACTTCATTCCTTCTGCCATAATATTCCTATTCTCATAAGGAATGCATTATCATTTCTATCATTCCCACGATTCCTGTTAGGTGGGAACCTTCTAGGAGGTGGACGTTCATCCATTCTCCTTTCTCTCTCTATACCAGCCACATTCTGTTCAGGAAATGTCTGCAGTTTCGGGCTACATGTCCTTCCTTTCCGCAGATTTGGCATGTAGGCAGTTGCAGCCTACATTCCTCCACTGTATGGCCAGGATTGTTACATTTAGTGCACCATACCTTTGCCTTTATCTCCTCCTTAACTGTCATTCCCTTTAAGGTTTTCATCATTTGAGCCAATGCTTTTTATCTATTGGATATTTACGAATCTTTACTACATCAGCTTTCTCTTCCTCTTCATCAGAGGATTCTTCCTTTCTTCCATATACTTTCAACTTCCTTCTGCAATCTTTTCTATTTGCTTCCTTTCTTCTCATATATTTTTAATTGATCAATGAGATCCTCTCTATCCTTTTCATTAATAGTAAGTGCTAGATCTCTATATGGTTTTAGCAACCCTTGCTTATACCATTGCAATAAGGCATCCATCTTTACATATGCCTTACACTTTTCTCATGTTTCTTAAAATAGTGTGTATATTCATCTATCTTTTCTGTTTTGTCTTGAAGGATAGTCCTTAGCTTCTCTAAATGTTCCTCCGGCAATTCCTCCTTTCTGAAATACTCCTTAAAAGCATCAGTAACCTTCTGATAATCCTCTCTGACTTCCTTTTCTAAATCATAATACCAGTCAGAGGCATTTCCTTTCAATGTATGTGGAAATATAAGCAGCCTTTCTGCATCCGTCACCTTATACAGTTTTACTACCTCTTCAAACTGTTTTAAGTGCCTTTTCGGATTTTCTTTCTTTCCTGAAAAGAATGTGGGATACATCACCGTACCCCAAACATTCTCGGGAAAAGTGCCTATTTGTAATAATCTTTTGCTCTGGTGTATTTCCTCTTACACCTTCCTCCCTTCCTCTTCGGGAGTTCTCAGGAGATCCTTCTCCTTGCAATCTCGGTCTATGAACAGGCACTCCTTCCGTTCCTCTCACAGTCTCCTCTAAACAGCTGTTTGATATTGCCTCCAATTTTCTGGATCAGCCTCAGATTTCTGTATTGTTTCTGCAATATCCTCTACTATCTTGCCAAGGGATATTTTGACGTCTATTTTCGTCAGTTTCAGGTTGCTGTTTGGGCAGCCACTCTATTGGGCCTGCCTTGGTTCCTTTTGATCAGCTAAGGCTGGATCAGGACGATGGTTCCTCCAAGGTTCTATTCATTCCTTTTCCTTTACACATCTGGCTCTACCCTTCTGAGCCTTTTCAGAATAAGAATTTTATCTTTTTAGCCTCTTTTTCAATGAATGCTAACACTGCAATGGCGAAATCCCTCTGTGGTCGCCAAATGTTAAACAGGAAAACCGGAAATCCCCACCTTTTCCTGTTTAACCGGGTTTCCTTTCTCTTTACTCACCTTTTCCTTTTCCTTTTCCTCTCGGTAAGGATTTTCCTCCTTCACAACCTTTCCTTCCATGCTTACTACAAACCTTCCTACCCTTTGCTCTCTACAGTAGGATGTCCTATGCTCCTAATATTTTACCTTTGACAAGCACCGTTTGTCACAACCCGATACAATACAGGATTCCGGATACAGGACATGGGTTGCAGGACTTTCCTACAGGATTCCGGATACAGGATATGGGTTGCAGGATTTTTACTCCTACCAGGATTCCGGACACAGGAGGTTGCAGGTCCTACAGGATATGCCACAGGATATGCCTAGAGGATAAGGGACATGTGGACTCATCTTAGCCTCTGCATGCATGCAATCACTTTTGCATGCATGCAACCACTTTTGCATGCATGCCTAGATTAGCTCTTGGAGTTGTGAGCATAAAAGCTCCGACCTAATTGTTGTACAATCAGTTACTATCAACACCAGTCTTACTACGATCAATCTTGTCTTGTCTTGTTTCCTGTCCTGTTCCTGTCTCGCTCCTATTTCCTGTCCTGTTCCTGGATCCTGTCCTGCTCCGGGATCCTGTCCTGTTCCTGTTTTGCTCCCGGATCCTATCCTGTGCTTTCCTGTCTTGCTCCCGGATCCTATCCTAATCCTGTCCTTCCTAGATCCGTCCTGTTCCTATTCCTGGTTCCTGTCCTGCTCTCGGTCCTGTTCCTGAGTCAAGCCTTCATGTCCTTGGAATCCTGCTCTCTTCCTGTTTCCTGGATCGTGGCTTGACAGTTTGATAGTAACTGCTTCATAGTTCTCCGTTTTCCAGCTACCTTTTTCTTGATTCCTTTCCTTCATTTTCCTCCTTTTTTCTTTCCTAGATCATGGCTGATTTTGAGCATTTTCAACACGAGCACCAAATGCTACTTCATGAGCTGGCCACTTTGCGCCAAGTGGTCACCGACCTGCAAGGTTCCACCACTGCGGCACATGCAGCTGCTGATGCATCCTCCAAGGCTGCTGCGCAGGCTCTCTCCCAGGCATCGGTGGTTTCCTCTTCATCAAACTTTTCTTCGGAGCCGAAGGTTAGCATGCCAGAGAAGTTCAGTGGTAATCGTGCCGATTTCCAAGGTTTCCTGAATCAGATCCGACTCTTGATCCGTATGCAACCACGGCGCTACTCGACTGATGCTCAAAAGGTGGGTCTTTTGGCATCCTTACTAAGTGGATCTCCACGGGCTTGGGTTGCCCCCTTGCTGGAGCGTGACGATCCACTGATGGAAGACTTTGAAGGTTTCGTGGCTGCCTTTGAAGCCTGTTTTGGAGATCCTGATAAGTACCGTTCTGCATGCACGAAGTTACGGAAGCTCACTCAAGGATCCCGACCAGCTTCCGTCTATGCATCCGAATTTCAGCAACTTTGCACGAACATTCCATGGGACGAGACTGCATTGATCGAACACTTCCGTTTTGGGTTGAGGGACGACGTGAAGGACCTTCTCCTTACGTTACCGGATGCCCAAACATTAGCGGAGATCATGCAACAAGCTGTTCGTTGCGACAACCGTTTGTTCGAGCGTCGTCAGGAAAGATCCCGTCAACAGTTCCTGCAAACCAATCCTACAGCTGTGGTACATGTTCCTGCACCACCTTCTGGAGTAGTTCCTATGGAGGTTGAGAAATCCAAGCGTGGCTCTCTTTCCGCTGCCGAGAAGCAACGTCGTCGCAGTGAGAACCTGTGCTTGTATTGTGGTGGAGCAGGACACAAGGTGGCAGATTGTCCTATTAAAGCCAGGAACTTCAAGACGCGTGAAGTCGAAGCCGAAGTTCAGTCGGAAAACTCCAATGTCCACTTCGTCTAGGAGCCGCGAAGTTGGACGTAGGTGCAGGCTCCATTGGTGCTGCTCATACCATCCCGTCACTTAAGTTTCCTGTACACATTCATCTTAATAATCGAGAGCTCATGGAGTTTGCCTTGTTAGACACTGGTGCAAATGCATGCTTCATGGATGACACGTTTGCAACTCAACATGGCATTTCGGTGGTGAAGTTGAAGCGTGCAGTTCCTGTAGAGGTGGCCGATGGGCGTCTAATTGCTTCCGGTGCAGTTACCCATGCTACCGAACCTCTCTCCTGCAGGTATGGCACATTCAACTGTTCAATTTCCTTCAACTTGATCAAGACTCGGTCGACTCCCATCATTTTGGGCATGCCATGGTTCGTTGTTGCAAATCCGCAGATCGACTGGAGGTCTAGGACACTCACGTTTTCCTCTCCAACTTCTAGGATCAATCCTGTACCTTCCTGCGTGCAGGATACATCCTTAGTATCTGAGGCAGTACAAGCTACAGGATTGACCGTACCTGTTCCTGTACCAGTGTTGAAGACTCCTCCTCGACAGGATTCACCTCATGGCAGTTCCTCAGCACATCCGCAGGCTCTCCCCATTCCTGTAAGTTTGCGGTGTCCTGTACAGGGTTCTTCCAATCCTGTATCAGTGTCGAAGGTTCCTCCTCAACAGGATCCACCTCCTGTTGATTCGTCAGCACATTCGCAGGCTTCTTCCACTCTTGCGCAACCACGGACTCCTGTACAGGATTCTTCCAATCCTGTACACTCACGGTGTCCTGTACAGGATTCTTCCAATCCTGTACACTCATCAACAACCACACAGGTTTTTTCCAATCCTGCTTCTTTCTGTTACCCTGCCTCTGTTCCATCCCCCAAGATCCTTCCTCTTTTTCAGTCACAGCTCCCTCCTTCTCCTCTCCGAGTTCTTACCACTACCATGCATGAACTCGCCACTGATCCTGCCCCCTTCCACCTTTTTGCTTTTCAAGTAACTCCTACGTCTCTCCTACCTTTCCTGTATCCGACTCCCCTGTTTTTTCTCCTTCTCCTTCTCCTTCTCCTCCTTCTTCCCTACCATCCAAGTACCACGACTTTAAGGACGTTTTTGACAAGCACAAGGCTGCAGTTCTTCCTGTTCACAGGTCCTACGACTGTCCTATTGATCTTGCGGAAGGAAAGACTCCACCATTCGGACCGATCTATGCATTGTCACCCACAGAGTTGGAGGTTCTTCGTCAATACATCGAGGACAACTTAGGATCCGGCTTCATTCGTCACTCAAAGTCCCCTGCAGGAGCTCCTATCTTCTTTGTCAAGAAGGATGGGAGTTTACGTTTGGTGGTGGACTACAGGGGTTTGAATCAAGTCACCATTCGGAATCGGTATCCGTTGCCATTGATCCCGGAACTTCTCGATCGGCTGCGAGGGGCAAAGGTGTTCACGAAGATCGACTTACGAGGAGCCTACAACCTTGTACGGATTCGTCCCGGCGATGAGTGGAAGACTGCCTTTCGTACAAGGTATGGACATTTTGAGTACACGGTAATGCCTTTCGGCCTTACCAATGCCCCAGCTGTATTCCAACACATGGTGAACGACATTTTCCGTGACTTCTTGGACCAGTTTGTGGTGATCTACCTCGACGACATCTTGATTTTCTCCAAGGACCAGGCGGCACATGACAAGCATGTACGACTAGTTTTAGAGCGGCTTCGCGAGCATGGCCTGTACGCGAAGTTGGAGAAGTGTTTTTTCGATAGGGATTCGGTGGAGTTCTTGGGCTACATCGTCTCTCCTGCTGGCGTTTCCATGGACATGCACAAGGTGAAGACCATCGTGGAGTGGGAGAGGCCCAAGTCGGTACGAGATGTACAATGTTTCCTTGGCTTTGCAAACTTCTACAGGCGGTTCATACAGGACTTCTCCAAGCGTGTACTTCCACTCACAGAACTCACCAAGCGCACAGGACTTTTCTCTTGGTCCGACAAGGCGGAACACGCGTTCACAACACTCAAGGACGTTTTCACGACAGCTCCGATTTTAGCACATCCTGACCCTTCTCATCCTTTCTTCATTGAAGCAGATGCCTCGGATTTTGCAGTAGGATCCGTCCTATCGCAAGTTGGAGAGGACAAGTTGCTTCATCCTGTAGCCTTTCACTCTCGTAAGTTCCTGTCGGCGGAGATCAACTACGAGATTCATGACAAGGAACTCAAGGCCATTGTGGATTCGTTTGAGGAATGGCGGCATTTCCTGGAAGGTGCTGCACATCCTGTACAAGTTCTTACGGATCACAAGAACCTGGAGTACTTTCAAACGGCTCGGGTCCTCAGTCGGCGACAGGCTAGGTGGGCAGAGTTCCTATCACGTTTTGACTTCGTCATCGTCTACAGGCCCGGCTTTCGGAATGGCAAGGCGGACGCATTGTCTAGGCGCTCTTACCTTGCACCAAGCCCGGGCGATCCTGCATTTGACGGTCAAAGGCAAGTGTTGTTGGGTCCTGATCGTTTCCGGCTTGCGGCACTGCAGGTTCATCAGGCTCCAGCAAATTCAACACTCCTACAGGACGTTCGTTCGCAGTTGCCTACAGACGACTTGGGAAAGAATGTGTTCTCACACATTCATCCTGACGTTGCAAGTTCCTCTTCCTCCAGTTCCCGTCCAGACTACAACCTATTCACCATACAGGATGGACTCCTGTACCGGGAAGGTCTCCTGTACGTTCCTGTTGGTATTTCTAGGACTCGTGTGGTACAGGATTGTCATGATACCCCGGCTACAGGACATTTTGGTGTGGCCAAGACAGTGGAATTGGTGACTCGCAACTATTGGTGGCCTGGGTTGCGAGGTTTTGTGGAGAGGTTTGTACGGAGTTGTGACACTTGTAGCAGGTCGAAGATGCCTCATCATGCACCCTCTGGTCTTCTTCGTCCTCTTCCTGTTCCGTCTGCTCCTTGGAGATCCATTTCTATGGATTTCCTCACAGATCTTCCTCCTTCCCGTGGATTTGATGCAGTTCTTGTGGTGGTTGACCGTTTCACCAAGCAGGCTCATTTCCTACCCTGCAACAAGACAGCTACAGGTCAGACAACTGCCGAGTTGGTGATCCGCGAGGTGTTCCGACATCATGGTCTTCCTGAGAGCATTGTTTCCGATCGAGGTCCACAATTCATGTCCAAGTTTTGGCGAGAGCTTCTTCGGAGTCTACAGGTCAAAGCGGATCTTTCTTCAGGATATCACCCACAAACCGATGGGCAGTCCGAACGCACAATTCAGACCTTAGAACAGTATCTTCGTTGCTTCATCAGTTACCAGCAGGACAACTGGTTGGACCTCCTTCCAATGGCAGAGTTTGCCTACAACAACTCCATCCACGCATCTACAGGACAGACACCTTTCTTTGCTCTTACAGGCCACCATCCACGTTTTGACTTTGCTCCTACCGCTTCTCCTTCTTCCGCTCCTGCAGTACAGGATCGTCTTCAGCATCTTCGGCAGGTACAGGATGATCTCCAGGTTCATCTTCAACAGGCACAGGAACGATACAAGCATCATGCTGATGCTCACCGACAGCCGGCACCTGCATACAAGATTGGTGATCTCGTGTGGCTTCTTCGTCGACACATTCGCACCAACAGGCCTTCTTCTAAGTGGATTTTCAACGATTGGGCCCTTATAGGATCGGGCGGAGGTAAATCCTGTAGCTTTCCGACTCGAGTTACCATCCACGGTGAAACTTCATCCTGTATTTCACACCTCTTTGTTGGAGCCGTATCATCCTTCTTCTCTTCCTGGTCGTGTTTCTTCTCCTCCCCCTCCTGTGGTCATTGACACGGAACCTGAGTATGAAGTCGCAGCCATCCTTGACTCTCGTCTTCATCGTCACCAACTCCAATACTTGGTGGATTGGAAAGGGTACCTGCCTACTGATCGCACTTGGGAACCTGCATCCAACTTACTCCATGCTTCTTCCAAGGTTGCTGCCTTCCATCGGCATTATCCCTGAAAACCAGGTCCCAAGACTCGTGGAACTCGTCTTTAGGGAGAGGTGCTGTCACGACCCGATACAGAATACAGGATTCCGGATACAGGACATGGGTTGCAGGACTTTCCTACAGGATTCCGGATACAGGATATGGGTTGCAGGATTTTCCTACCAGGATTCCGGACACAAGATTCGGTTACAGGATATGCCACAGGATATGCCTAGAGGATAAGGGACATGTGGACTCATCTTAGCCTCTGCATGCATGCAATCACTTTTGCATGCATGCAACCACTTTTGCATGCATGCCTAGATTAGCTCTTGGAGTTGTGAGCATAAAAGCTCCGACCTAATTGTTGTACAATCAGTTACTATCAACACCAGTCTTACTACGATCAATCTTGTCTGTCTTGTTTCCTGTCCTGTTCCTGTCTCACTCCTATTTCCTGTCCTGTTCCTGGATCCTGTCCTGCTCCGGGATCCTGTCCTGTTCCTGTTTTGCTCCCGGATCCTATCCTGTGCTTCCCTGTCTTGCTCCCGGATCCTATCCTAATCCTGTCCTACTCCTAGATCCGTCCTGTTCCTATTCCTGGTTCCTGTCCTGCTCTCGGTCCTGTTCCTGAGTCAAGCCTTCATGTCCTTGGAATCTGCTCTCTTCCTGTTTCCTGGATCGTGGCTTGACACCGTTCATATAAATCCTGTCCAACGATGTTTATTCTTCTTGGCAAAGGCGAAGGCAAAAGTATCGGTGACATGAGCAAAACTCAAGAAATAAATACCTGAAAACGTAGATATCAGTCAAGAGTGCAAGCATGAATTCAATAATAAATACTTTTTGTGTACATGCTTGCACGGCTAAGTTTCTCCACCAAATCCTCTAATGTCCTGTCTGTCGAAGGATTTTTTGACATCGCCGATCCATCACAAACAACTAAAACGGTTTCCTACAAACAGTGATGTTACCCCATAAAGTCTCCGAATTCAACAACAAACATTTGTAGGGCTTGTCGTGATTCGTAGCATCCTCCTTTATAAGGTTCAACTCGGTTCTCCGCTGCTGAAGGACTGCCATAAAAGAAGGCGTCATTGCAATGTTCTCCTTTTTTGGAGTTGGCGTGCAATAGATTCTTGCCCAAATCTTCCGATTGATTCACCCATTCGACAAGCATATCATCGTTTGTCACATGCAAATATTTGCTGACCTCTTCATATGTTGAAGCCGAGGTCCAACCTAGTTTGTGGCAGTGTATTCCCAACCACTCCTTGAAGTGCCTGACCATCTTCAACTCCATTGCCTTGAGATGAAAAGGAGAGGTGGGGCTGCTGTTGTTAATCTGCAGTTTGCCATCAATCACCAAATCAACCAAGACTTCCATCTCCTTCATCATTGTTCCATTTAAAGGCTTCAACCATGTGAGCTTGAAATCGTTGTTTACTTCCTTTGTAGATTGAACAGACTTAGCCTTCGGTGTCTTACTGGGTTTCTTTGCAATCTTCTCTGAGGTCTCCCTTTCACTTGTCTACTTCTTCTTCAGTGTTCCTTTTGCAAAGGATTCCATAATCCCCAACCATTTGGCAAAGATTCTATCCTCGGGACAAGAAATCAACATCATCAAAAAGGATGTTTCCTTCCCGCCCACTTGGGCAAAATCAACTGCTACAATTTCTTCAACTCTGAAAAAAAAAGACAGATTAATATACCGGTGAGATAAATCCCGCCCAGACAATTTACTTACCCGATACATCGCACATTGTGTATTCCCTGCAGTAGCTCTTTGTGGTCGCTAAAGAGATTCCCACACGGCTCGCGTGTGTTTGAACTTCTCCCATATTTTGCTGTTGTAGTGGTTGGTGTCTGTAGCGTCCCATTCCGCCGATAGCTTATGGTACTGCTCGATTGTGAGATTCGCTTTCGCTAAAAACGCCGATCTTTTCGTCAACTTCTCACGGGTATGCTCGGAAAGTTTTGTTGCCATTGTTCCTTTATTGTGTTCATCAAGAAGTCGTTGGGCTGCCGTTATTGTGCTGGCCATTAATGATGTAGTACTTGATTGATTTTCTATTCTCTATCTGAATCTTCTTCATTTGTTCCGATGTTATGATCCACACTTTGTCAGCGCCTTTGTTTCTCTCGTAGTATGGGCATAAAACAACATTATGTGGAACATTGTAAGAATTGTCGTCCTTCATTTTCTCCATGAGCTCAGCTACACGTTCCTAGTTGAGTGGCCTGTAATTGAAGTTTGGGTTGATGTTGCAATACTTAACCCTACACTCATAAATCCTATCATCCAACATCATTTTTTTGTGGCTTATTACAGCATGGGATGCCACAGGTGCAACTGACAAAACGACTGATGATTTTCTTTTATTATCCAAATCAACATGTGTGATCCCCGACTGCAGCTATTCTAATGTTTTTGACACACTCTTCCAGCTTCCAAAATTTTCTAAGCAAATTGAACGTGATCTGTAAAGAACTTGAGATCGAGCCACCCTCTCTTATAATGTCACTATGTTTTTCTTCAATGTGAAGAGGGACAATTGCTCCACTTGTGGATGTTCTGTATTATGAAGCAATCTCTGCTAGATGGGCTTTCGTTGAGTTGAAGAAGAACTCCACGGTCAACATCATTAGTGAACACGTGAACGTCATTATCCACAAGTCGACAAGACCACCCAAGATTAATATTTTAACTGGCAACCTCTGGATCCGAGAACGTGACATTGGATGGAACAAGGCATATGTATCGAGCATTGTTCAATCTAGGTTCACAGCATGCTTTCGGATGCTTTACTTGCACACCCACTTTTCATTGTTTTGCTTGTCCATGCGATGTGACAGAGGTTAGTTTGGCAGTAACCATGGTTGTTCCAATGCGCTTCCCGTTTAGTTTGAAATATGGCCAAGTTGATTTCAGAATCCCCCTGCCCATCTCTTCTCCTGCTCTCGTCTTCAACGTCACCTCAATTCCACTTTAAATACAAAAATGAATAATTCTTCAAGCACATATCCGAATATAACAGATTTTATTTTAATTCTTACCCAAAATTTGACGACAACTCCATACTAATGACTGAATCTCCTTGTTTAATCAAATCGTTCTTCTGCAAAATAATACACTATAAATACAAATCATATAAAAACGCACACACACTTGTATAAACCCAAATATACAAAAATAATACACTGATAAATTAACATACACCCTGCTTTGTCTGAGAGAGAAGTGGGGATTAACTGTCCAAAGCTTACATTTGTGCTAGTGCAAAAAAAGATAACATTTCGTTTTAGAACCACCACAAAGTGAGCTCTAAACAGTTTTACATATTTTCCTAGCTTTTACTCGAAATATTATGATAAAATGATAAAAGTAAATAAAATGAGATATGCAACTTATATATATTAATACACATATATATTCACATGGAAGGTGCAGCGGGATTAATCTCGCCACCCTTCAATGCCTCCTGAAAGAGGGCGGGATTAATCTCGCCACCTTTTTGGAGGCCCTGCCCTAGCATAAGAAACTCATAAGAAAATCCTAAACCAGCATTTTGGAAGTTGATATTCATAATATTATTAACTTACATAGATAAATAGATTAAACCCTAAACCCTAAACCCACCAAGTTAAGGTAAATTTATACAATAAGTTACAAGATGGAAAAAAACTTACTAGAGCATTAGGAGGCCATATTAGTAGTTATATTTGGATTAAAAGTCAATGTGTCTTTTGAAAGCTAAAAATGAATAAAGTTAAAATATGTTACTTATAAAATTAAATATGAAGTACATATAAACCATACATTCTAATCCTAATAATATATGTAATTTAGAAAACATAATACAAAATAAACATCGATGTTATGATAATATGTAAATGTAATCTGACATTAAGTAATTTCCAAGTAATGGAAAGGATGTTCTATTGCATTTATAATTTAGCTGGGCTCTTTTACTACATCCTTCTTTTAAGAAACACTTGATTACTTTTTTCAGAATGCACAAATTAATTCCTTAACATCCTCTAGAATCGTATATGACTACTGTTTTGTTTCTGTAATTCATTATGTTCATCTGTTTGTTCTACGTACTTGTCATATTACGATTATGCCTATCAATGCCTATTGTAAGAGAAATTTTATTGAGATTGACTAGATTTGTACTAGTTAAGCAATCATTTGATCTTGCCCATTCGACAATATTTAAACCAAAATCTCATTAACACCTCTATCTAGTTTTGAAGATTTTGCATTAGGTAAGCCCTTAGCATTGAATATTTTTGTTCTTCCTTCTTGAGAAAAGCCATTAGTGTTACACTCCTATGACACCGTACTCAAATGTTGCTTAACTCACCACCCAACACTAGCTCACCCCTGAGCTACAACAAGTTCTCAAAAGTTGTTGTCGCTCTCTAAAATTAGAGTCTCTCTAATTAGGGCCTCCCTAAAATGTGATTAGCTTAAGCATGAACCTTTGACTAAGACCATAGACCAACGTCCTAGTGTAAAATTCCTTCCCCTTTCAAAGAAGTCCTTGTCCTCAAGGACAAATTATGTACACTTTGCAAATATTACATCAATAATTTTCTTTAAAGCAAGCTACTTTAAACATCCTCCTGGTCAAACTCTTCTAACTCTTCAAGTGAGTGTACTAATACTTCTACACATACAAGGGCCCTCTTTAGTTTAGTTGACTCACATGAAACACAAGATGTAGTTGCACTCCCTCAAGCAACCTCAACTTGTAAGATACAACATTGATCTTCTCAAGGATCTCATATGGCCGAGGACTTAGCTTTTTACACTTCTTAGTCCGCAATGCTTGTAAAGAACTACGCTTCAATGAGGAAGCAAAGATGACTCGCACAAACACTTTGTCTCCTACATTGAATGTTTGTAAGTGTGTTCTCATTAGCTAGATTTGGCATCCTCTCTCACCACTTCCCAGTGTATTCCAACATCTGCTGAAGACTAAGGATGTATGCCTTTGTAAGCATAGAACTACATTTCAGAGAGCTATGCTTACTGCTATTGTAGGCAAACTCAATCAAAGGCAAGAACTTGTACCATTGTCCTTGCTTCTCATCCACAAAGGTTCTTAACATATCCTCTAGAACCTAGTTCACATGCTCAGTCTAGCCATACGACGATGATCTCCACTACTAAAGCTCACCTTAGTGCCGAGTCTATAGAACTTTACCCAAAATATCAAAGTGAACTTGTTGTCTTGATCATTAACAATGTTCTTTGGCATCCCATGCTCAAGATACACTTGTATTAGATACACCAATGCGAGCTCCTTCACTGTTACATTCTTCTTCAAAGGAATGAACTTAGCAAACTTGGTCAAGTGATCCATAATGACCCACACTTGTTCATTGCAATGCAGTGTCCTTGGAAGATGTGTAATAAAATCTATAGAGATACTCTCCATCTTCCTTGAGGCAATCCAAGCTGAGCCACTCTCTCGGCCTTAATTGATTGGCACCTAGCACAAGTGCAAACATACTCCACAATGTCCTCCTTTATGCTAGACCAAAAGAATCGACGTTTCACCAAGTCATACGTCTTGTCCTCTCTTTCATGTTTAGCAAATGGACTATCATGCATCTCTTGCATGACTGCTACTACAAGCTCTATCGTCTTAGGCACTATCAGATGTTGCTTGTACAATAATAAACCATTCTACTCAGCATAAGGCTCCACCAAATTACTGAGAAGCTACTAACAAGCTAGATCTTTAGCTTGTGCTTTGCGAATTAAAGAAACCAAACTTCTTTCGATCCTTGTAATAGCATTCAATCATCTAATATAAGAAAGAGTATCTGCAACCACGTTCTCCTTTTCCTCCTTATAATGGATAGTCATAAGTCCTAAAACTCATGTAGAAACACTGACCAACGAGCCTACTTAGCATTTAGATCCTTCTGATATAAGAAATGCCTTAAAGGTTTGTGATCAATAAACACTTTGAAGGAATGTCCATTATGTAGATAGTGCCTCCAAGTGTGCATGGCATGCACAAAAGCCATCAATATATGATCATAATCGACACTCCGTATCATTTAGCTTTCAACTCTCAAAAGCAATGACATGACCAACTTGCATAAGAACTCCTCCAATGGCATAGCCACACGCATTTGTGTACACCTCATAAAACTCGTTCTCATTAGCAATAGCTAACACTGGTGTTGTTGTCAATGCAATCTTCAAAGCTTCAAATGCTGCACTATCCCTTGCAGACCACTCAAACACAACATTTTTCCTCATCAATGATGTAAAAGGAAGAGCTGAATGATTGAAGCCTTGAATGAACCAACAATAATAATTAACCAACCCATAAAACTCATGAGCTCTTGCATGTCCTTAGTCACAGGCTAATGCCTCACTGCATCTACCTTCTAGCAACACCGTCCTTAGAAACAATATGCCTAAGGTACTCCACCTCCTCCTTAGCAAACTCACACTTTCTTGGCATATAATTTCTTCTCCCTAAGAGTTTGTAACACTAGATGTAGATGCTCCACATGCTCCTTTAAAGTTTTGCTATAAATGAGAATATTATTTAAGAAGACTTCAACAAAATGATTGATATACTCAGCAAAAATGGAATTCATTAATTGCATGAACGTCGCAGGGCGGTTGTCATGCCAAATGGCATAACAAGAAACTTTGAATGGTGTCTTAGAAATGTCTACTCTCTCATAACAATATGATGGTACCCATTCCATAAGTCAATTTTGGTAAACCACCTTGCCCTTGCAAGCCAATCAAATAGATTGTCAGCTCTTAGCATGGGGTACTATTCTTCACAATCACCTTATTCAAGGCATGGTAATTGATACACATCCTCATCAATCAGTCCTTTTGCATCGAAGCTCCATAAGGTGACTTGCTAGGCTAATAAACCCTTGTGCCAGTAGCTCCTCCACTTGCTTCTTCACCTCCAGCTCCTCCAAGAAGCTCAAATGATATGGACTCTTTGAAATTGGCTTAGCACCATGCTCAAGCTCAATCTCATGGTCCTTTTCGTGAAATGGTGGCACTTTTGTAGGTAGATGAGAAGGAAAGACATTCTTGAACTTCCCCAACACCTCTTGAATAAGAGTTGACTAGACATCCACCTCGGTCAAATTGTTGACCATTGACTGTTGATTGGTGAATAGTGACCCGGCGGTCAAGCCATCCTTCACATTGGTAGCTTTAACTTTCTTGAAGTGGATGTAATAAAATTCATCACTTGATGACCTTGAAATGCGTATCGAATTCTTCAAAGCGGTAGCTGATAAAAGCTTAAAAGCAAGCACGTAAACTAACTCCCTTGAAAATGAGATCATAATGCCTTAGCTCCATTAAAAAGAATTGCTCCTTGAAGGACACATCGTCAACTTTTAGTGTAAGCTCTACATAACACTTTGCTCTTGTGACAAGTAGTAACTCCTTCCATTGTGTATGGATTAGTCCTCTTTAGTTGGCAAGTTCAATCTCCACTAGCACCGAAGAGATGAACTCATCATGCTACCATGATCAAACAGAACTAATACTGGAACTCCATTAATTGTTCCTTCAAAGCGAATCAAATTGCCAGGATTAGCCTCAAAAGAATTGCATAGTGTTCCCAAGCACACAACTCAGCTCTTTATCTACCATAAACAACACCTTGGAGCTTGGAATTTTTTGGTCCTTCGAAGTTGCTTTTCTTGTCCTATCTCCTTCACATGCTTCTCATTCTTGGCTTTCCTAGCCTTGACAATAGGACAATCTTTGATGTAATGATTCACTTCATTACACTCAGAGCATTTATGATTGCCAAGACTTTGACCAGCTCCCTTGTGGTCTTTATCCTTCTAATACTTCTTGTTACCTCCATGATGTTTGGAACTCTTAGTACATTATCATACCTCTTTTGAAACTTGGTTCAAGACTCCTCGTCTTAGCATCTTTTGCTTTCCACTTGCCAATGCACTCCTTTCCATTTGCATAGCAGCCACATGTGCTTCCTCCACTACCTCATTAAGAGTCTTAAACTCTTCTTTCGACTCTCCAATGCATTCACAAATGGGCACTCTTGAGTCCGTTTGTCATAGTTTTTATTATGACTCGACCTTTTACTTTAAAGGTTGATTGTTGTTACTTATTGTACTATGTTGACAGACCCTAGATGTAGTGAGAAATAGCCCTACTTAGTGCAAATAGATGTTTAGGGGTAGTCTTTAGATATTGCGAGAAAACTCTAAGCAAAGGTAGCACTTACCTTTTAAAAAAACCCACCTTTCGATTTTGACGTCCCAATTAGGTTGATTATTAATGCAGGTGAGTTTGGCGTGTTAAGTAGGGTTAAGAAACACCCCTAGTTTCCTAACCCACGCCCTAAAATCCCACCTCCTTGGGTAGGGTTTAGGGTAAAGATTAGGTTTCATTGATAATTAATCTCATTTAGTTAAGGGACATGCATTCTGTGCCAACCCACTTATACATTGTAGGAAAAGAGGGGGGAAGGGGGCTCTGTCACATAAATAAGATAGAGTGTGTAGAAGTGAGGGTTCCTGGGTTCATGATTGAGTTCGTTATTCTCTCCCAGTGCAAGCTTTAGCTTGTGTCATCAAGGCACAACCCTTTGCTATGCCTCCTCAACTTCTAGACAATAGGGGTACATTCTGGTTGTCATGGATCCGCAGGCCATATGTGGTGCTTGTTATGAAGTCTCGGTGGTTGCTAGGACAATGGGATAGCGTCTAATTTTGGGGGTCCACATTGGTAAGCGGCCTTACCTCGAGAATACTGGAAGGTGCTGAATGGCCTTTACCCAAACGCCATGGGGGTCCGTGTATAGGGGTGGGGAGTTCTCCTAAAGCAATGCTACGGCTTAGTAACTGAGTACATTGTTGGCCTAGGAGCGAAGTGAGAGGAGAGTCACTGGAGAGATGGTGAATAGAAAGAACATGTATATATATATTGCCTGCCTGAGCACAAGCTACCTCAGGAAGGTGGAGCAAGATACAAGATGAAAACAAGACTAGGACCCCGACCCACTACCAACCTTCTTGCTTATATAGTGGTGGCTAGTGCTAGACCCTAGATACAAGTGGCACTCTTTCACTGGTCTACTGCCATGTGACAGAGTCCTGCCTGTCACATTTATGCATCTCCCTTATGTGTGTTGTCTCGAGTACCCTAGGTAGTTGATCCGAACAATCGAATCTATGCTTGGTTAAGCGCTGCTTGAAAGTTGTTGATGTCAGTCTGTACTTGTGATACCTTCCTTGCTCAACGCTCCGTCCCATCGCTCGTTCGTGCTAACTGGCGTTCAACAGTGGTTAAACCACCGTCAACCACGTCCCACCTTGAGGGTAGCCTACCCTTAACATTGGCAAATCCATGCCTGGGAAGTCTTGTCGGACTGCACATTCCAAAAGGTAGAGGTTGGGTCTCTAGCCTTCTCCTCTACGTCAAGCTAGGTGTGGCACTCACATCCAAGCAAGGCACCTCCATGTTCTTGTCCAACTATGGGGACGGGATCTTGTTTGATAAGTTCACGATACTCAGTTTCTGAGGGTTCACTAAGGGGTTCTAGAGTTGGCATTTAAGAGCCACATTTGTGGTAGGGCTATGGCATGATAGCCCACATCGTGAAAGGTAGTGTCACATGAAAATGGACACTGGGCTGATGTCACACGATACAATACTCGAGGCATGCCCTTTGGGGTTGTATTATGAGTTTATTGTCAAGGGGTTAGATACTCTAGTAAATAAGCATGCTTGTGCTCACACTAGGGTGCTAAGTCTTGAACATCAACTCAAGGGAGGTTAGGTCTCATAACTAGGTATGCTTTGGCACATTTGGCTAGGGGAGTGTTCTCCTTGAAACTAGGGTTGAACAACCTAGGCTTATTAGCAAGAGTTCTTTTGTAAGGCACTTGTAAAGTCATGTACTTAAGATTATCCAAACCTAGCCTTAGGGAGTTTGCTTAGTAGAACACTCATGTCCGCCTATGTCAACACTCGTGACTAGCCCTAGGTCTAGAGTATAACTTGGCCACTCAAACCTTAGGGGTTAGTTTGGTTTAGGGTACCCCTTGTCACCCTAAGGGGTTGACTCGGCTGAGGGTGATTCCTTAAGGGGTAAGTGATGATGCCTTAGCTCTATCATGTGGGTATGTGTGCGACACATCTCTTTTTGTAGGGTCAAGGCATAAGCTTGTTTAGGTGTATTGGGACAAGATCCTAAAGTCTACTTGGATTATCCTCTAGAGTTCAGAGGATGGTCATTCTAGGAAGATTTTAAGCCTTTTGCCTAATTGGGTATCTGAGTCAAACTCTTGGGATCATCTTAAAAGACTTAGCGTTGTTTACACATAGTGATGACGCCGAATGGCCACTTGGCAAGCACGTGTTGGCCCTTCGGGTTAAAACTCTAACATCGTTAATGAAGAAGTCACGCTAGAAAGTGAATGACATCTAGAATCACAAGCAATTAATGCTCTCATTCTACTAATATAGTCTCTAAGTGAGAGAAATCTCTAAGTTTTAGACAAGCATCATGTGCATCATATGTAGGTGCATAGTCCTTAAAAGCATTCATAAAGTGAGTCCAGGTAGTCAAAGACTCCTTCACACGATTGCACCATGAGTTCGCCTCTCCTTTCAATGCCAAGGATGTAGCTAAGAGCTTGCTTTCATCATTTTAATGAGTAATCCTTAGTAATTTGTCCACTTTGCTCAACCATGAGATGTATTGATATGTCATGCCATGGCCATTAAACTCAGGAAGAGGCTTCTTCTCAAAGAACTGTCACTCGACTCTACTCACATGATGACGATCACTACTTCTAAAGTGTCGTGTTCCATCTGAGTTTTGCTCTTGACTCCTCCCACGCTCCTTAACCTCTCTTAGCTCATCTCTTAGAACATAGAAATTGTATCCAATCCTCTCGAACTCTCTTGGAACTTAACATTGTAGTGCACTTGTGGAAGAGGGTTTGTAGTTCATTCATGAGAGCTACATGATCTCACACAAGCGCATCCTCATCAACTCCACAAATCTCCTACCAAACTTTGGATTAGGCAGATAATCCGATATGATATCCACTCAACATAATAAAGCAAGGTTATCTCAGCCTTGGCTCTGATACCAAGCTGTTACATTCTTATGGCATCGTACCTGAATGCTCTCTAACTCACCACTCAACCTTAGAGCACATTAGCTCACCCCCGAGCTACAACAAGTTGAACTGGACTCAAAATATACTGTCACTCTTCAAAATTAGGGTCTCTCTAATTAGGGCCTCCATAAAATGTGATTAGCTTAAGTATAAAATCAATCATGGTCAACCTTTGACCAAAACCATGGACCTCCAGTTGTAACAATTAGAAAAATTATTTATCATACTACTCTCACTAGGATACTCATTTGATGCCAATTTTGCAGTAGACTCATTTTCTTTTAAAGAAGCACACCTTTTCTTAGCAGCAATAAAAGCCTGTGCCTCGTGGTGGTTTGCTTTATTTGCACTTAAAAGTTTTTGATAAGCCCTACTCACCACTTGCTTGTTCCACTTTCATGAGCCTTATTAGCATTGTCCATAGCTACAATTAAACTTAAAAATCTATAATCAAAGTTTTTCAATCTTAATCATTAATTTTAAAGTTACAATTCATTATATTCCAAGTGCAACAGAAGACACCGTTTATCGTCTTAGTAATAAAGTCGTCTTGGTTAGCAAAATCTTGGTAATGAAATCTTTAAAGTCTTGGTAGGGTGTAGAAGTGGAATACCCCAATAAAGTATCTCTGCCTAGTGAAGCTGCAGAAGTCTCTGCACAATTTAAAGAGTTTGTTAGCAAGAAGTCTGGAAGAAAACAAATAGAACACATACTACACACACATGCAAGTGTGAAAATGAATACAATGCACTTGCTCAAGAACAAGAATAAGGATTTTAGACACCTTGTCACCTTGAATAGTATGCATATGCATATCAAGCAGTTAACAAGGCCCTGAATGCACGTTGTAACTAAAGTGGGCATGATACGTGAAAATGGGAATATAAAATAAATTACTAATTAATACTTAAGTTTTAATTATTAATTAATCATTTAATTAATATGTAATTAAGCCTTAAATATTAATTAATTAATTAATTAATCCTTCAATAACCTTACTTAGTAAGGAATATTCCTAAAATATCTTAGAATATTCATATTATTCTAAAAATAGTTTACAATAATGAAGAAATACTATCAAACATAATTACAAATGAAATCATTTTCTTATCAACATGTTAATTTTTTATAAATACTTTCTTCCTAACATACAGAGAAATCTTTCATTTTGTCTAAATCATCACTCTCCGGATTAATCAAATCATTTTGGTCAATATCTTGATGTTGTTGCCACCACTTAACACTCTCACGAATGCAATTGGGAGTTGCCATCCTTGTTAATACATAAGATGTATAAGAGAGGTCTGCATAAAGGCTCATCTAAAAATGACGTTCCTTAAGAATAATATTATAAAGCGCCCGGTTGCTATCCTTCATTTTATAAAATTCAAATCACGAGAAAGAAAAGCTTCAGGAAATGTATGATACGGTGGATACTGCTCACAAAAATTTTCGAGATTCTTCTTTCTGAGGCACGTATCCAAGTAGTTCACTAGCTCATCCATGATATCGGTATCAGAATATGGATCGAAAGTGATTGGATGAATACAAGCAATGTTTTGGTTGAGCATAGCCTTCTGAGGAGAGTCGTCTACTACTAAGATATGTGCATTCTTCATTATCCTTAAGCGACTGATCTCCCCATGAGTCCCAATTATTCTTTCATTCTTGAAGAAGTATGGCTTGCTTTCCTTTCTTATATTGTGAAATTCGAGAGGTTTATAACACATTCGCTGGTCAAAAATCCAATCTTTACGAATCACCTCTTCTGCAACACTACAATGTTTCTTAAGCAAATTCAACAGCGGTGTTAAGTTATGAATCTGCATGCATGACCAAATCCCCACAAGCGCACCCATCTCCTTAAGCTTTTGAAAGAGACGATCCAACCCTGGACGAAAAATAATATCATATCGAAATTTACCATGACAAGGAATGAAATCTCCTTGTTTGATTTCTTTTTTCCTATCCTCGGGCCTTTGTCGATGAAGCAGAACACCATTGACATCCAACAACACAATATGGCCATGAGTAACATGAGATAGCGTTGCCTCTTGAATACTTTGCAAATCACTTGTTTGCTCCCTTTCACATTTATCCGTTGCCACTATCTCGTTGCCTATCCCTTCATCATTTAATTGTACATCATCCTTACAAGATTCAGATATTGCATGCGCTGAAGAAATTGATTTCGGAACTGAAGCCAATAAAAATGATGATGAAAAAACTGAAGTGGCCCCCATGGTAACGATGTTTTGAGCTGCATTATTATTTTCCTGCATGAACTCTGTCATTCTGACATGTGGCACAAGAAATTGTCGCCAAACCCCTCTCTTACCTCATGCCAATGCTGAAAATCCATGTTCTCAATTGTTTCATTACATCTGCAAAATGATAATTAGCTGACCTTAAAATTATCAAGGTATATTATTTACCTTGTTAATGTGTGACCCATGTTTGAACTAAAAGCTTCATTAATCCTTGAGAATTTATTTTCTGTACAAATATAAACGAAATATACAAAAATGCCTTATGTTACACTCATTTACAACTATTCGTCACTCTAAATTCATTAACAATTCTTCTTCGCTATTACCTTCTGAGTGAGGCGAAGAAGGTCTAAGCCGCTTGTGAGATGGTTCAAGATCTTCTGCATCTTCTATTGATGTTTCCATGGGTAATGGAGTGTGCGAATGTTCTGTACTCCTCGAGATAACTTCCGGTCTAATATCTGATTGAAGTTCGTCCTCAGACTCCGACATTGAACCAGATTCGTCTTCAGAGCTATCGCACTTATCTGGAGGGAACTTTCTCAAATACTCCTTTATGGATTCGTTGGGGTACTCAGTTGAGAACCTATCTATCCACTTGTTCAGGTCCTCAACCATGGTCTTATCCTTTTCAACGGCAAACACACATGTATGCCGAAGGTAACACTCCTTCAAGACGGACCCCCTAGTGCAGTAGTCAAAAACCCACGCATCACTGTGAGGACCCCTGATCAAGTTGACGATGCTCCGTGCCGCTTGACTTGTATGTTTGGATAACGTACATTGCCGAATACGTCACTCTCCTATCGGTGTATCGGATGGAGGTTCAGGGCCGTTGGAGTGCAAACAGATGCCTGGCCAGTCATTTGGAAGTTTGAAATGTTTGGCGCATTCCTAACAACCAAGTGAACAACCGAATCAATGCACTTCGGATCAGCATCATTCATATAAAATCCTGTCCAACGATGTTTATTCTCTTGGCAAAGGCGAAGGCAAAGTATCGGTGACATGAGCAAGAATCAAGAAATAAATACCTGAAAAATAGATATCAGTCAAGAGTGCAAGTGAATTCAATAATAAATACCTTCTTTGTACATGCTTGCACGGCTAAGTTTCTCCACCAAATCCTCTAGTGTCCTGTCTGTCGAAGGATTTTTTGACACCCGCCGATCCATCACGAACAATTGAAACGGTTTCCTACAAGCAGTGATGGTACCCCATAAAGTCTCCGAATCCAACAACAAACATCTGTAGGGCTTGTCGTGATTCGTAGCATCCTCCTTTATAAGGTTCAACTCGGTTCTCCGCTGCTGAAGGACTGCCATAAGAGAAGGCGTCATCGCAATGTTCTCCTTTTTGGCGTTGGCGTGCAATAGATTCTTGCCCAGATCTTCCGATTGATTCACCCATTCGACAAGCATATCATCGTTTGTCACATGCAAATATTTGCTGACCTCTTCGTATGTTGAAGCGAGGTCCAACCCAGTTTGTGGCAGTGTATTCCCAACCACTCCTTGAAGTGCCTGACCGTCTTCAACTCCATTGCCTTGAGATGAAAAGGAGAGGTGGGCTGCTGTTGTTAATTGTAATTTGCCATCAATCACCAAATCAGCCAAGACTTCCATCTCCTCCATCGTTGTTCCATTTAAAGGCTTCAACCATGTGAGCTTGAAATCGTTGTCTACATCCTTTATAGATTGAACAGACTTAGCCTTCGGCGTCTTACTGGGTTTCTTTGCAGACTTTCTGAGGGCTCCACTTCACTTGTCTGCTTCTTCTTCAGTGTTCCTTTTGAAAGGATTCCATAATCCCCAACCATTTCAAAGATCCTATCTCGGGACAAGAAATCAACATCATCAAAAAGGATGTTTCCTTCCCGCCCACCTGGGCAAAATCAACTGCTACAATTTCTTCAACTCTCTGAGGAAAAAAGACAGATTAATATACCGGCGAGATAAATCCCGCCCAAACAATTTGCTTACCCGGTATCCGCAGATTGTGTATTCCCTGCGGTAGCTCTTTGTGGTCGCTGAAGAGATTCCCACACGGCTCGCGTGTGTTTGAACTTCTCCCATATTTTGCTGTTGTAGTGGTTGGTGTCTGCAGCGTCCCATTCCGCCGATAACTTATGGTACTGCGATTGTGAGATTCGGCTTAGCTAAAAACGCCGATCTTTTTGTCAGCTTCTCACGGGTATGCTCGGAAAGTTTTGTTGCCATCGTTCCTTTGTTGTGTTCGTCGAGAAGTCGTTGGGCTGCCGTTATTGTGTGCTGGCCACTAATGATGTAGTACTTAAGATTTTCTATTCTCCGTCTGAACCTTCTTCTCATTTGTTCTGGTGTTGTGATCCACACTTTGTCAGCGCCTTTGTTTCTCTGTAGTATGGCACAAAACAGCATTATGTGGAACGGTGTAAGAATTGTCGTCCTTCATCTTCTCCATGAGCTCAGCTACACGTTCCTGATTGAGTGGCCTGTAATTGAAGTTTGGGTTGACGCTGCAATACTTAACCCTACACTGGTAAATCTATCATCCAACATCATTTCCTTGTGGCTTATTGCAGCATGGATGCCACAGGTGCAGCTGACAAAACGATAATGATTTTCTTTACGATCCGAATCAACATGTGTGATCCCCGATTGATGCTGTTCTAATGTTCTCGGCACACTCTTCCAGCTCCCGAAATTTGCTAAGCAAATTGAACGTGATCTGTAAGAACCTGAGACCAGCCACCCTCTCAATCTCCTTATGATGTCGCTGTGTTCTTCTTCAATGTGAAGAGGGACGATTGCTCCACTTGCTGATTTTCTGTATTGTGAAGCAATATCTCCTGACAATACACCTACTCGATGAGTCTGAAGATCTTCGAAGTAGACATCCAGATGGATCCCCTCCATAGATGGGCTTTCGTTGAGTTGAAGAAGAACTCCAAGGTCAACATCATTAGTGAACACGTGAACGTCATTATCCACAAGTCGACAAAACCACCCGAAATTAATGTTGTAACTGGCGACCTCTGGATCCGAGAACGTGACATTGGATGGAACAAGGCATATGTGTCGAGCATCGTTCAATCTGGGTTCACAGCATGCTTTCGGATGCTTGACTAGCACACCCACTTTCCATTGTTTTGCTTGTCCATGCGATGTGACAGAGGTTAATTTGACAGCAACCATGGTTGTTCCAATGCGCTTCCCGTTTATTTAAATATGGCCAAGTTGATTCCAGAATCCCCCTGCCCATCTCTTCTCCTGCTCTTGTCTTTAATGTCACCTCAATTCCACATTCTGAATACAAAAATGATTAGTTTAAGCACATATCCGAGTATAACAGATTTTATTTTAATTCTTACCCAGAATTTGAAGACGACTCCATACTAATGACTCTATCTCCTTGTTTAATTAAATCGTCCTTCTGCAAAAATAATACACTATGAATACAAATCATATAAAAACGCACACACACTTGTAAACCCGAATATACAAAAATAATACACAAAGAGAAGTAGACGGAATTAACTATCCAACGCTCACCTTTGTGTTAGTTCAAAGGAAAGATAACATTTCGTTTTAGAACCACCACAAATGTGAGCTCTGGATAGTTTTACATAGTTTCCTACTTTTACTCGAAATATTATGATAAGATGATAAAAGTAAATAAAATAAAATATGCAACTTATATATATTAATACACATATTATTTACATGGAAGGTGCGGCAGGATTAATCTCGCCACCCCTTCAATGCCTCCTGAAAGAGTGGGCGGGATTAATCTCGCCACCTTTCTGGAGGCCTTGAACAGGAGTGCGGAATTAATCTTGTCACCCTTCTCGTCTCAGAGAGAACTGGGCAGGATTTATTTGGCACACCCCTTCAGTGACTCCAGAAAGGAGGCGGAATTAATCTCGCCCACCATGTAAGGATGGTTAAATGAATTTCCCCACCCTTCCCAGTTCTCTCCATTGATATGTTGTAAACCTTCTACGTCTCAGACAGAAATGTTTGGATTGGTCCGACTCACCAATGGAGAAAAAAAGGAAGGGTGGCGGGATTTATTTCTCCAACAGGCATTGAAGGCTCGGCGGGATTAATCCCGCCGCCCAGGGCCTTCACTCGGTCCCTATGCGGCGGGATTAATCCCGCTGGACGCCAATTCCCTGCTCGAAATCGGGCGGGATTAATCCCACCGCCTAGGCCCTTTAGGCAGGTCTTTGGCGGCGGGATTAATCCCGCTGGATTTCGCGCAGGGCGGCGGGATTAATCCCGCCGGATGCCAATGCCCTGTGCGGAATCCGGGGATTAATCTCGCCGCCTAGGCCCTTCAGGCAGGCCAATGGCGGCGGGATAAATCCCGCCCGATTCCGCGCAGGGCATGCGTACGCGGCGGGATTAATCCCGCCGCCCAGGCCCTTCACTCGGGCCTTAGTCGGCGAGATTGATCCCGCCGGACGCCAATGCCCTGTGCGGAATCCGGCTGGATTAATCTCGCCGCCTAGGCCCTTCATGCAGGCCAATGGCGGCGGGATAAATCCGCCCGATTCTGCGCAGGGCATGCGTACGCGGCGGGATTAATCCCGCCGCCCAGGCCCTTCACTCGGGCCTTTCACGAATGAGCGGCGGGATTAATCCCGCCGCCGAGTGGCTAATTATATAGCGGCGGGATTAATCCCGCCGCTACACACACACACACAGATATATATATGTATATGTGTGTGTAGGAGAGTGCGTGTGTGTGCCAGAGATAGTCAAATTAGATCAAATATACATATACACACACACACATATATATGTATATGTATATGTATATACGCGTGTGTGTGCGAGAGATAAATAAATAAATAAAATTATACAGATACTGGTACACATAATATATGTATGTATACATAGGTATATATATATATATATGTGTATATGTATATCGTGTGTATGCGTGTGTGAAACAAATAAAATCATACAAATAAACAAACACACACACACACACATATATATATATATACAGGAGTGTGCGTGTGTGTGCAAGAGATAGAGATCTATAGAGAAGAGAGAGAGAGAAGGAGATATATATATATATATTAATATATATATATAATATATATATATATATATATATATCTGTGTGTGTATATGTATACGAGTGCGCGTGTGTGTGCGAGAGATAGAGATTTAAATTATATTATTAAGATACACACACATATAAATATATATGTGAATAAAAATAAATAAATAAACTCAGAGGAGTGTGCGTGTGAGAGAGAGAGAGAGATCTCACCTGTGTGAGAGAGAGAAGGAGATTTCCATGCCGCCGCCGCCGCCACCTTACAAACCCTAGGAATATACTTAAACCCTAAAAGGAATAGAATATATATTAACCCTAATCGAATATTCCTTCTAAGAATATACTTAAACCCTAAAAAGAATAAACTATAGATTCGCCCTAAACGAATATTCTTTCATTATATTATCAGCGTGTGCGTGTGCGTGGGTGTATCACATACACCCCAAGAATAAATATCATGCAAGGGTTTAACACGTGTGTGTCCATGAGAGTGTTAAAGTTTCATGTGCAGCGATACATATATACACACATAGTATTATACACATAGACATACATACATATTAGTACATATTAATATTAAAGAGACAGAGTACAGGATCATGTATGGTGTGTATGTATGAGAGAAGAGTGACAATACATATTATGGATCATGCATGGTGTGTATGTATGAGAGAAGAGTGAGAGTGTTAACAAATTAAACTCATACACATTGGATATATTAGTACACACATATACATACACACGTGTATACACACACATGCATACATATTACATGTGTAAATTCAATGTAGGGTTTAGGGTTTAGGGTTAGCATGGATTATGCATAGTGTTTATGTATGAGAGGAGTGAGTGTTATACACAGATATACATTATATATATTACATAATAGTGTAACATCAGTACATATTATGAATCATGCATGGTGTGTATGTATGAGAGAAGAGACAGGCTACATATTATGGATCATGATCATGCATGGTGTGTATGTATGAGAGAAGAGACAGGCTACATATTATGGATCATGATCATGCATGGTGTGTATGTATGAGAGAAGGGATTATGCATGGTGACACTGTGTATGTATGAGAGAAGAGATAGAGTGTTAACAAATGAAAATCGTACACATTGCATATATTATATTAGTACACATATATACATACACACGTGTATACACACAGACATACATATATATTACATGTGTAAATTCAATGTGTTACATACACACACTGAGTACATATAGATCATACATGCGTTGAACATGATGTTTTTCAATAAAGAAGCAACATATAATTTCTCAAGTTTGGTTTAGGGCAATGTGCATGTGTGTGCATATGTGTCTCTGTAAGTGCTTCTAATGCGTGTGCACATGTATATATAAATTTATGATTGTGTTTATATATAATATGTGCAAAACAAACATCGAATAATTAAGAAAATAATATTAATATACACACTATGAACATATTTTAAATTATACATAATAATATATGATTTTATCTAATATATAGCCATATATAGTTTTAATAATATATATTAATTTAATATTGATAATAAGGTTTAACACTAGAATATTCTTGAAATAATAACAAATTAATTGAGAAAATCCCATTAATATATACAAATGTAGAATAATTACTGAGATAATTAAGAATAAGACTAATTTAATTATGATAATCATGTTTAATATTGGAATATTCTTTGAATATTAAGAAAATAACAAAGAATATCCCATTAATAGTAGGAAATGTAAATTAATTACTCGAGTAATTAAGAAAATAATAATAATAAACAGACTATGAATATATTTTAAATGATACATAATAATATATCAATTTATTTATTGTATTAGTGTATATATATATATAATATAAACTTAATAATATATACTTGAATATTAAGAATGTAGAATAATTACAAAAATTTCGTAATATTAAACAGCTTGAAGCACTTGAATGACATTAAATGCAATTTTAAAACACTCATTGGAATTGGAGAGTATATATGTCAGACTGTCGGTTATTTGTTTCAACTCATCTTAAATTTTCTTTTCTGTTATTTCAAAAATTTGAATTTCTGACATAAGTATTATCAGTCTGACATGTAAATTTGAAAATACATTTAATTTCCCACTCAAATTCAGATCTGGTTCTTTCTCCGGCAAGGGTTTCTTCATTTTCACTCTTCAGATTTTCTTTTTTCTTCTTAGTGATCAGCTCAGGAGCGACATTAAATTGGGTGCGCTATTGTTTATAGGAAAGCACGGCGCCTTCAGTGCTGTTTACAAGTAAGTATTATAAACAAATTTAGATATATTTATAAAGATTCACTCTCTTACATTCTCTCTTAAATTTTAGAATTTAGGGATTTAGGAATGCATTAGGATTACAATATATTCTGTTAGGGATTTATCCCGTTTAAATATACTTTTAACTTAATATTCTCGGTTAGCCGGGGCGGGATTAATCCGGCCATTTTTTTTCGCCTCTTTGAAGAGGTGGCGGGATTAATCCCGCCACCATCTCTTTCATAGCTATGGCAGAATTAGTTCGGGCAATGCTTCTCCGCCTCTTAAAAAGAGCGGCGAGATTAATCCCGCCGATAACTCTCTCAACTGATAATGATTTACTTGAATTTATTAGAAAGAGTTGTCGGCGGGATTAATCTCGCCAACCATTTTAGGAGGCAGAGAAGGGGTGGCGGGATTAATCTCGCCACTACTTCCCTGTTTTAAATATTTGTGGGCAGAATTCATCCCGAATCTCTTTGAAATCATAGTTTCGGAGAGAGTTGTGGGCGGGATTAATCCCGCCGCTTATTCCCCGTCGTCAGAGTTGTGGGCGGGATTAATCCCGCCGCCTATTCTCGTCGTCAGTTGTGGGCGGGATTAATCCCGCCCCCTCTTCCTCGTCGGAGGAATTTGCGGCGGGATTAATCCCGCCGACTCTCACAGACGAGGAAGATCCGGCGGCGGGATTAATCCCGCCGGTACTTCCTAGTCGGAGGGAGCCCGCGGCGGGATTAATCCCGGCTACTTCCTCGTCGGAGGGAGCCCGCGGCGGGATTAATCCCGCCGCTTCTCTCGACGAGGGAGTCGGCGGCGGGATTAATCCCGCCGCTCTCTCCGACGGGTAGAGTCGGCGGCGGGATTAATCCCGCCGACTCTCTCCGACGGGGTAGAGTCGGCGGCGGGATTAATCCCGCCGACTCTCTCCGATGGGGTAGAGTCGCGGCGGGATTAATCCCGCCGACTCACTCTGAAGGGGTAGAGTCTGCGGCGGGATTAATCCGCCCATATATTTAATAAAGCATGAATTATTTTATTATATTTATATTTGCACATGCATATTATTAAGCAACTGCAGTTATGATTTCTTAAATATTGCATAAACAGATATCATAAATAACACAATTATTTATGTGCAGGACAATATGTATAATACTGGAGATAAAGTATGTCTTCTTCGGAACAACGAGATAGTTGGCACTGGAACTGTGGAAGTTCGAGATGATAATGCATCATGTCACAATATTGCCCAAGGATCTTGTGTGTACGTATGGGTGAACACCATTTTCAAGCATGTTGAGGTTCCTGGAATGGAATTTGAGGAGGGTTCTCCTGTATTGTGGAATTTGGATGAAGTCAAGGCTGACACAGAATATACAGAGTCACAAACAAACAGTAGCACGAGTTTTCCAGATGATGGCTTGCCTGCTGTGATGGATGAGGTGATTCTCTTTCTTCATGAGATTGAGGTTGGGAGAGGCATCATCACAGCTATAAATCCAATGGAAGCAGTGTCAGAAGAGAAACTAGGGTCCGACTTCGTGGGTGTAGTTGTGACAGAGGTTTCACCTAATGGCACTTTGCATCCTGGATCCCTCGTGAGGTGGCGAACATCTGAATTAAGACGGCAAGATGGTTCAACATATTCTGGGTTGGATTTCAATAATAACAACCCGGAAGAACAACTCATATTTGAAGAGGTTCCTTGCATTGGTCCTATTATAAGAAAAAGGCGATTCATGGGTTGCAGATCTTCCCCTACATGTTTCAGCAAGAGGATGAAGATGGATCCTACATCTTCCGAAAGTGTTACGAGCATTTCCACGATTGACTGCTGCAAGAAGAAGTGTTGTCAGATGGCAGACCGGAATGAAATTACCCAATGTAGACATGTCTTTCGTACGCTCACCCAAAAGCAAAGGCATGAGTTTGTATATGCTGCACTAACTGGGTGTATTGATGGAATGGCTTCGGACACAGGTTATCAGAGTACATCCATGGTATTTAATAAGGTGGCCATCTGCTTCAAAGCTTGGTACAGTATATATGGGATCCCAAAGACCACGTTCTACCGTCGGAGGGATGAGTGGTTAGATGGAGCGCGAACCTCAGTACATGGGAACACTGGCTTGGTCAAAACCCGCTCTCACATTATGGCAGCCATAGAGATACTCAAGGCTTTTGTGGAAGCAAATGCAGACAGGATGCCTCACAAATGCCGAACCACAAATGCAGGGGTCAGGGAAAATCTCAAGGTTTTGCCTTCGATCTACACTCAATTGAAGCTGTGTGAACATGTGAACAAGTGCCTCAGCTTGATGGGGCTGCAAGCAATCTGCACTGGTACCTTCAACAACATATGGAATACTCATTTTAAGGATGTGGAGATTGCAAAACACTCTAGCTTTTCCAAGTGTGACACTTGTACATCATTGAAGGCTGCAGAGGCTTGTGCAAAAACCTTGGTGGAGATCACTGCCATTCAAAAGAAGATGGAGGCCCACATGATTGCGCAACAAACTTGCCGGTCTCAGTACTATGCACACCGCATGCTTTCTGTGTCACACCCATCAGAGTACCTGTGCTTGATCCATGACAAGATGGATCATTCAAAGACCAGCATTCCAAAGCTCGTTGCAACACCAAAGTGCCTTGGAAATGTCATGAAACTTCCGATTTCATTGACAGGTGTGCTAACACATGGACACGGTTGTGAATCATATGGACACTTTTCACTTCCACATTGGTCTAGCGACTCCAATTTCACTATTGGGTCGTTGGCCATGTGTTTCAGAAACCTTGAAGCCCACTCACAGACAAGTCCTATCGGTGATCTCAAAGTGAAGAAACAACACCTTCAACCTTTACATAATGCTCTCATGAACACGTCTGCACTTGAGGCTACTTGGGAATATGAGAGGCATTGTCAGCAACCTGCAAAAAAACAGATGGCCCTGTTGAGAGTTCAGGTTCAGTGGAGGGATCTAGCTCAAATAGTGTACATGTGTCCTCAACATCAAATAAGCTTCCTCGTCATTTGCTTTTACAGATGGATAATTGTGCAGGCGAGAACAAAAATAGGTAAATCATTTTACTTAAGGGTTTCTCAAGCTCATACTTACTTTTATTTTCTAGATATGTGCTAGCATACTTGTCAATGCTTGTTGCCAAAGGTGTGTTTGAAACAATCACGCTCAGTTTTCTTATGGTTGGTCACACTCATGAAGATATTGATGCGTTCTTCAGCAAGGTCTCCAACTCTACAAAAAGGACAAGTGCACTTACCTTACCGCATATGATGAATCTTTTTGAAAATTGCATCTCCAAAAAAAGTTGTGCTTTGCTTGTGACTGAGGTGCCAGACTTCAAAAAATTTCTCAAGGAGTATATAAAAGAGGGGAGTGATTCTTTAGTTGGTCACCTTGTGCCGCTACAATTCTTTTTCTCCATACGAGATGGTATACCTATTATGCAGTACAAGTTACGGCCATCAGAGCAGGAGTGGTTACCGAAAGAGGGGTTAATGCTCTTCAAAAGTGGAGAGAATGGAAAGCCACTTCTCCCAGAAGGACAACCAGACCCTATTCCATTGAGTGCCCAGCTCAAGGAACAAGAGGTTATTATTGATGGCATCAAAAAATATGTGGCATGGGTTCAAAAATCGATGCCAAAGAATTCTGATAAGGCAACTGGTTACTCAGAACTATATAAGCATGTGGTTGACTATTGGGAGACTGTTGTTCGAGAGTTGGAAGGGCCTACTGTCACAAGTACAGAATTGCAACACCCTTTTTGGCCTAAAACAAGGTGGCGAGAGGAGATTGAAATGACATCACTGAGCACAGACGACATAGAAGCCAGTAGTGATGTGGAAGTGCAAACCCCACACTTTGTTGGACAAAGGAACCAAAAACCTAAAGCATACTTTGATTGCTGCCAGGATCTTCAAAAACTAATGATGGTTCTCATTACTCCAGATGCGTCATATAATCAGCCTATTTGGATGGGTCAAATTATCGACACACCTGAAGTAATCACAAAAAATAGTATTGTTAAGGTTGCATGGTTCAAACCACAAAAAAGGCGACACGAGAAGGAGAGCGAAAGATATAATGGATGCCTAGAGAAAACATGGTCTCCCAATCAAAAAGACCCAGCATGTTTTATAAATGTTAAATCCATTCGATATGGGTGGATGTCAAGAAGCGTTGATAAAGTCACGATTAACAAAACTGCAAGGGAATGTATGTTTTCTGAAGAAAGCAATTAAAATTATAAAATATCATATATTTAATATTCATAATTATAAACTCTTTAATAATAGTACCAAATTGTTTACTTAACTATATAAATTTAAAAAATGATATGGAAGATTGACTATATTATTATAGGATTTATATATATATTATTACTACTACAAATTTTTAATTAATAATGTTATATTTAAATATTAATATTTTAATAACAACATCAATATTTATATAATGTACCTCTTATGCTCTTCCTTAATTGTTATATTAGGCAATATATTATATAATTTAATACCTTCTACTTTTATAATGTTATTAATTTTTGTTCAATGAATGCTATAATTTATTAAAGGGTAGAATACAAAATAGAATATTCTAAAGAATATTCTATTTTCAAACATATATTCTAAAGAATATTCCTTTAATATTAGAAAATGCTAATTAAATAGCTAAAATTGCTAATTATTAAAATGGGACTATAGCCATGCCCATTTTATTAAACTTGCATATGAGTTTGTTCAAGTTCCTATCAGACGATCCGTCTTTGTCAACACTTCTTCTAATCTTCTCCCCAAGTTCCATAGCAGTCTTCTTCAACACCTTCCCAGTGTCCTCCACCATCATTTTTGAAAGAACTTAAATTTTCTAGCCGAAAATAATATAAATATAAACAAATATACTCACACTACAATTAAAATTGTAAATCAAGTATTAGATTTTGCTATGGAAATGGGTAGAAGCTTTAATACATAATATTAACAACTAGAAGGCATGCTGAAGGCCATCAGAGGAACCAAGAGCTCAACAGAAGACTATGAGTAACCATATACATTTCCTTTGTATTAATCTAGTACGAAAAATCGAAGAAAAAAGTATTTAAAAAAATTATGATATGTATTAACCGGTCCTTTCATATAAAATTAATAAAACGATTTAATTCATTAGACTACTATAAATATTTATTATTATTTAGTAATTATTCGAGGTATAAATTTCGACATACAAGTACGCCATTGAACTCAAAATATATAACATATTATATATACATGTATATGTATATATACACATGCACAAGTCCGATTCGCACCAGCCGTTATGTTTTTTAACTTCATAGGTTATCTACTAACGGGTTGTAACTTGTAATTAGTTAAATGTAATATTAAAGGATTTCATACTAAATTTTTTATGTTAAACTTAATAGCATTTTTACACAGATAGGAAGCAGATTTTATTAGGGGGTTGTCTGTTTTTATTTTATTTATTCATATTTGTGTATAAATTTATTTTATTTTCTTTTTAATTTGTATGCAAGTATAAATCCTTAGCAAGATAGAAAAATATCTAACTTTATATTTTATAATAAGACCGAGTAAAATAAATTATAAATAATTCTTTTTAATTATAAAGGTACCCATTATTTAGTTTAAGTAGTAATTACTGGACATTATTAACAATAAAACTCTATAAACTAAATTAGGTCATTAACTTAACCTACACTATGAAACGACTTAATTAAATTGCATAATATAACTTAAGTACGAGTGAAGTCGAATTTAGATCATAAAAAATTTGTTAACTAGTTTAACAGTGTTGTGTGTGAAACAAACTAAACAATTACATTAATATCCGATCGTTAGGATAATTAAAGATAACGGTTGGTGCAAAGAGGACATATAACTCCCACATATTTACTTATTTATACTTCTTGTGTATAAATTGTTTGTACACGAAAACCTTGAGTTACCATGTTTAAATTATAAGTAATTAAGAAGTTTAAACGAATTAAAATGAGTAGTAATTTAAGATCGACTTATTAAATAACATAGATTATTTCAGACTAATTAACTAGACAGCTGCCCCCACGAGCATAAGATTTTAACGTTGTAACACAAATAAACTCATTTGAAAAACGAAATAAAAGACTGCTTTAGCTATTTATTTATTCAGAACTTATATAACATTCAATTATATTAATATTTTAGCTAGCAGACTAACTCCTATTCTTAAACTTGAAACAGCTATGTTGTTTGTGGCTCTTCAAGGGTGTATCTCAAATCATACTCAAGGGTTGAAGTTATACAGATGATCTCAAACGCACATTTCCTGGCCGTGTGATTCATTCATAAAAAATAATAAAATTCTTCTTATACATTCCACACTTTGTTTAAGATTTCGGTATTCATAACCCAAAAATCACGGACTTTATTGTTCACATCGAGGATATGCAAAACTCATGGATTTAGCAACGTGCATGCAGGACCATTAGATAATACTAGTATTAATTAATATAAATTAATTAAGCATATTAAATAAAATATTTATTCTATATGACTAAATTATAAATATCCATTTTTAACTTTCAAATCGATTGCATAAACATTTCACTAATTTAAGTATTTAGTATTTGGCAAGCACCTTCAAATTAATTCTTGATTGATGAATAATTGCAATTTCAATATTGATACATTCAAACTGATAATTTAAATTTATCGATAAGTTATTATATTAACAAAATAATTATATAATTATATTAATTTATTGAAATGGGAAAACTATAATATAGTTGATATGAATCGAATTTTAATTTTGAAATGGAAACATAATGTTATTTTCAATATTTTAAAGAAATGTTCAGTGAGTAAGAGAATTATAGATTAACATTTGGTTCATCTAACTACATGTTAATATTATCATGATACTGAAATGTCATATTAACTTTGTGTTTCAATTATATTTTAAACTCTTCAAACACGAGTAAAATACCTAGTTCAATACATCGGAATAAGATATATCACTCATTTTTGGACACCTAGTATCTTACAAAGTACCACATTGCTTCTCAAGCAATGTATTAAGAAATTCTTTTTCATTTCTTAACTAACTTCAAAACAAATTTCAAGTTATAATATTAAGGTATTGCTTTACCAAAGTATTGGACGCAGATTCGTTTGAGTCTTTAAACCTTAAACCCTACCTCTTTTATGCGATCATAATTAAGTTGTAATATTAAGTGCTCATTCTTAATATTCCATATATATTACTATACTTTCCCAAGTCATTCATAAGTAACTTTGAAGAGACAGTCACAAATACTTTTAAAGTATATAATATAAATATCTCAACAAATGAGGTGATATAAAGCCTCATGTTTCAGAATTGAATATCAAAGCATATGTTAGAGACTTTGGATCACGATTATTAAAAGAGAGATCATCTTCTTAAGTTAATTTAATAACTCATCATCGTACTTTTATAAATATTGACCCAAACTCAAGGATCCTTAAGATAAAATCGACAACAAACCTAATGAATACCATTAAATCTTGAGTCAAGTTACTTTTGATATTCTAAAGGATTGAAGATATATACTTTATATATTTTTTGGGTGCCCACATTCGCAACCATGATGCAAAGTCAGTATCACAACTTTGAACAATTGTATTCAACTTCAAACTGAAGTGAATATTAAAAACTAACATTAACTTTTGTATCTCATTAGATATTAACTCTCTAAGGAGGTACATGCACCAAAAACCTCCATATATTCAAATGTTCCCACGTTATGGACATTTTCAACATAACTTATAAAACTAACATGTTTCCTTAGTTTATGAACAAAGTGGAGACCCTCAAACTCATGCTCTTGTTAACTAATGAATCACCCTTTATTAGCATGTTTAGAAGGATTGGGCATGATAAATTCCACCAAGATCTAAAGAGGTCAACAAAGCCACATATGTAGACCCCTCTTCTAAACTAGAACAATGGTTAGGACCATCTTTTTTGTGCAGGATGCTGGCAGTGCCTCTCATATGAAATTCACAAGTGTGTGCCAAATGCCTTCACCATGCAATTCTTCATATACTCAATAAATTAGAAATGTAAATGTATGCTTCAAACACTTCCATTTTTGGTAGATCATGCCATCTACCCCAAAACTACACTGATAAAAATGTAGTATTAAATCAATTATCATCTCATCTTCTTCTCATAACCCAAATGAGACACATTTATAAACGAATTAACTTAAACATAGAGTGCAATTACAACTAACTAAGGTTTAATGTTGTACTTTATCCAAATCAAGAGATTTGAACTCAACAATACTGTTTCATAGGATTTTTCTTGGGAATAGTGTCAAGATAACCTTCTCAACTGTATATTATCACTCCTTCACTTATATACTTAACTTCCAGCAATAAAACCTCTTGACTAGTCTCTTAAGTTAAGTCAAGGGCACGTATTTACTTTGGTCACATGCTATGTTATATCACTCACTGGATAACTTACACACATATATATAAAGAATTTCATATAACATGCCTTGCATTACGAAGATGAATACATGAGAAGCAAGCTTAGAAATTCCTTGTGTATAGAGACCTACGGCCCATTATGTCTCTTCAATTCCATATCTCCCTTTTGCCACATTTGTCCAACTGTCATAATCGTGTATATCCTATCCCTCCATTAAGGACTTTCCCTCCTAAAAGTTTTCATACTACTAAAGATTTTCTACTCTGTAGGTTTTCATGTGGACTACCTACCTCTTATTCCTCCACGATACGCTATTCTATTTTATGAATGCATTTCCTACATGCTCTTTCTGACCTTCAATACCATTCCCCACTTTGCATGTTGCTGTGTCCTCATTGCAACCTTGCTGCTAGTGTCTTGACTTCTTCATCACCTTCTTGATACTCTACATAGTCCTCCTTGTACTTGTTGAGTTCTTATGTGCACTTATCCAATTCCTTTTGCACCTTGATAAGCTCTAAACATATGTTCTACTTGTTCAATTCTAAAAATTCATTCTCATCTAACTCATACTTTGTAGCTATCCTTAAAAATGGTAATATCCACTCAATAGAAGTTATTGCTTCTACACCATAAGCAAGCTTAAAAGGTGCTATTCTATAAGCCCACAAAACCTTAAAAGTCTTTCATCCTAATCCTTGTTTTTCTTAACCACTTTTTTAAAGACATTCTCTATAACCTTATTTGTGGATTCAGTCTACCCATTAAGGTGTGGATTTCTTATGCTTTATGACAAACTCATATCTAAGCATTCAAATTATCTAATGTTTCCTCTGTCACTAACTATTTCCTTAGGAATTTTATATTATGTTATCACAATTTTATAAATTGTACGTGTCATGCTATGTCCATCACCCCTTTTATGGGTTCTACTTCCACCCATTTAATTATATAACCTTTCATTACTAATATATATTGATTTTCTTTTGTACTCAAAGGATTTATATGTCTGTGCACGTTGGCACTTAGCTACAAAACTCACATGTATCTCTATATAAAGTTGGCCACCACAAGCCTATAATGTTTTCCTGACTGTTATCTCTTCCACAAAATGTTCTCTTGCTAGACCTGAATGGGCATCTTTCATGACATCTGAAACCTCAGACATTTTCACACATTGTTTTAATACTCCATCAACACTCATCTTATAAAGCTTTTCTCCCACCAATGAGAATCATCATGTCCTCATTATAAAAACCTTTTTTTCATCTCTTGTCTTATAAGAAGGTGGAACTATTCATGTTGACATAAATGCTTTAATGTTGTCCATCTATGTTATAAGTGTGCATTAGGAAAGTCATCCATATTCTAAATTGGAACTTTTCATGTTTTAATGTAACTCAGGTGGTCAACATGTTCATGTTGCCTATAGGTTTATGTATTATTTAAAAGTTGTATTCTTGTAACATGAAAAAACCATTTGGCTAATCTTCTTATCATTACTAATTTATTTAAAAGGTGTAATAAATTTTATGATTTACAAATATTTTAACCTTATTATTGAATGACATTCTTTTTAGTAATAGTATAGTTTACCTTTGTAGAAGATAATTTGCGACTTGCATGGTAGATAGGACAATCTTTCTCATCATCGTTTATGTAAGAACAACCCCTATTGCCTTATCTAAAGCGTCACCCTACACATGAAAAGCTATATTCTATTTGGGACTTACTAATATAGGTGCTTTAATAAGGGATTTCATTTGCCTATCAAATGTTAATTGACATTCGGAAGTTCATTGATATCGAATATTCACCTTCACAAGATCAATTAAAGGTTTAGCTATTCTTGCATAGTTCTTTATAAACTATTTACGATAACCTATCTTTTCCAAAAACCTTTTTAATTCTTTTAGATCTGCCAGTGGCTGTAAGCTAAAGGATAACTTTAACTTTATCTTGATTCACAAGAATACCTTCTTTACATACCACAGGTCCAAGAAGACTTCCTCAAGACATTAAATATGGTTTTCCTTAGTGTTATACACATTAAAATCATCCATAAACACTTTCATGAAATCAAGTAGGTATTCCTTGAATATATTAGTAATTTTCCTTTGATGTGAATAGTGCATACAAAGCCAAAAGGCATTACTCTATATGCATAAGCACCCCATGAGCTAATAAAAGCCGTTTTGTACTGATCCTTAGGAGCAACTATAACTTAATTATATCCTGAAAAACCCATTCAGAAAGGAATACATTTCATGACTTGCCACACTGTCTAGCATTTCTTCTTTAGAAGGAATAGAAAAAACATTCTTCTTTGTGGCATCATTTAGCTTTTTATAGTTAACACATATTCTCAACTTTCCATTCTTTTTGGTTACAATCACAAGTGGTGATAACCATTGTGCCTCTTGTATAGGATATATGAATCTTCCCTTCAATAACTTGTCAATCTCATTCTTTACAAGTTTGGCATAATTGGTATTCATCATGTATGTTCTTTGCTTTATTGATTCACAACCCAACAAAAGTTGAATAATATGAGTACATAATTTTAGAGGTATGTGTCAGAGTTTTTACCCGAAGGGCCAACACATGGCAACACGTGGCTGCTAGGCAGCCATCTGGTGTCATAACCCTGTATGAGCAACACTAAGTCTTTCAGACAACCCCAACGACCCCTAGGGTTAGACTCTAATGCCTAAGTGGACAAGAGACTTAGGGTTTAGCCTAAGTCTCCCTAGAATGTCTGCCCTAGAACTCTTGAGGATAACCCTAGTTGACTTAGGATTTAGCCTAAGTCTCCCTAGAGTGTCTGCTCCCAAAACCCTTGAGGGATAACCCTAGTTGACTTAGGGTCCTGCACTAAAAGACCTAGACAAGCTCATGCCCTAACCCCCATCAAAGAGACGCGTGTTCCTCACATACTCTCAATAGGGTTAAAGCTTCACCTTACATCTTAAGGAATCACCCTCAATTAATACAACCCCTAAAAGTCGACGAGACCCACAACTAACCCTTAAGGGTCTGAGTGGCCAAGTCATACCCTGGCTCTAGGGTTAGTACCTAGAGAACACATGAGTGTCCGCAGTCAGAGGGCACGAGTGATCCCCTAAGCATTCCTTAAAGGCTAAGGTTGGAAAACCCTAACCTTATTCCCCAGAGGGAACCATGCCTATGTCTAAGAAGACCCTTGCTAAGGAGTTTAGGTTGTTCAACCCTCAAACATGCTCTCACATCCTAAGAACGAAACACCTTAACAATGTGTGCTATTAAACACACTTGGCAAAGAGACCTAACCTCCCTTGGGCCCCAAGGCTTGGCCCTAATCCTAGAACACGAACATGTGCTTGTCAGGTTCACCAACCCCTCGGCCTTAGGCTCGAGACACGACCCGTGGGTCATTGCCTGGAGTGTTGCACTTGTATGACACCCATCCTAGTGTCATTTCACAGGACAAGGTTATCTTCATAGCCCCTTAGAGCCCAGTGCCACAATCGTGGCTCACTAGATGCCAACTCTTAGAGCCCACACTCAGATACCCCTTTGGGAACCTGTCTGCCTGAGAGCTCATCCCACAGTTAGCTAAGTGCATGGACAATGCTCACATTGTGAGTCAGGATGTGTGACTAGCTGAGTTATGAGTGCTGCCCTCAGCTTGGCATGGATGAGGAGACTGAAACATAGTCTTAACGATTACCTAGATGTGCAAGCAGGTTACCAGACGAAGGAGTTGGCTAACTCCCTGGATGCGGTGTACCCGGGCACAGCAGTGCAAATTTGCCAACGATAAGGGTAGATTACCCCTAAATTGTGGCGTACCCCGCAGGCGAGTGGGACACGACGCATAGCGAGTATGCCTTGACGACATGAGATGAACCATGCCAGTGGGGAGGAAGGAACCAGAGACCTCTCAGTCTCTGGCTTGCTTGCCCACACCTACTCTACCTTATTTATGTGACGGAGAACCCCCCCCCTCTATTTTCCTATATGTGTATGTGGGCTGGCACTAAATTAGCTAGCCCCTTATTAAGTTAATGAGAGAGTGTTTAACTTAGCCTAACTCTAACCTAAAACCCTACCCAAGGGGGTGGGGTTTTTAGGGCGTGGGTTAGGGCAACCCTAGGGTTAGGTCAACCCTAGGGGTGTTCCTAACCCTACTAAATACGCTAAACTCATTTACATTAACCAATCAGCCTAACTAGGACATCAAAATTGGGGTGGGTTTCTAGAAGGTAAGTTCTAGCTTCATGTTAACATACAAAACTTTCCTGTGTGTAGAAATCACTGTTCACAACGCAGGAAAAGCTTTGCTAATTAAAGTGTAGGATTTCGTCCAATAGAGAGCTCTATATATATACTTATCTCGTCTTTAAGATCAAGGATAGGATTTTGCTTTGGCCATTGCCATGTATAGCATTCACAATACACCATAAATATGCACTTGCATTACTATATGAATACAAAGAGATAACAAGTGTGGAGACTTACTTTTTCCTAAAGATACTCTCTCTCTCATGCATTGCTCTCCATAGCCTTCATAGTCTCTCCCCCTTCTTCCCTAGCTTGCCCTAACTAAATCCTGTCCTCCTCCAACCGTCATAATTATCTGCTTCCTACAACCGTAGGATCCTTCCTACCATGTAGGATTTATCCTACTACTGTAGGATTTTTCATGTACATAGGATATCTCCTACTACTACTTTCCTACAAATTATTCCTCCACCGTAGGAAAGTCCTATGTATATGCACGTTGTAACTAAAGTGGGCATGATACGTGAAAATGGGAATATAAAATAAATTACTAATTAATACTTAAGTTTTAATTATTAATTAATCATTTAATTAATATGTAATTAAGCCTTAAATATTAATTAATTAATTAATTAATCCTTCAATAACCTTACTTAGTAAGGAATATTCCTAAAATATCTTAGAATATTCATATTATTCTAAAAATAGTTTACAATAATGAAGAAATACTATCAAACATAATTACAAATGAAATCATTTTCTTATCAACATGTTAATTTTTATAAATACTTTCTTCCTAACCATACAGAGAAATCTCTCATTTTGTCTAAATCATCACTCTCCGGATTAATCAAATCATTTTGGTCAATATCTTGATGTTGTTGCCACCCTTAACACTCTCACGAATGCAATTGGGAGTTGCCATCCTTGTTAATACATAAGATGTAATAAGAAGGTCTGCATAAAGGCTCATCTAAAAATGACGTTCCTTAAGAATAATATTATAAAGCGCCCGGTTGCTATCCTTCATTTTATAAAATTCAAAATCACGAGAAAGAAAAGCTTCAGGAAATGTTGATACGGTGGATACTGCTCACAAAAATTTTCGAGATTCTTCTTTCTGAGGCACGTATCCAAGTAGTTCACTAGCTCATCCATGATATCGTATCAGAATATGGATCGAAAGTGATTGGATGAATACAAGCAATGTTTTGGTTGAGCATAGCCTTCTGAGGAGAGTCGTCTACTACTAAGATATGTGCATTCTTCATTATCCTTAAGCGACTGATCTCCCCATGAGTCCCAATTATTCTTTCATTCTTGAAGAAGTATGGCTTGCTTTCCTTTCTTATATTGTGAAATTCGAGAGGTTTATACACATTCGCTGGTCAAAAATCCAATCTTTACGAATCACCTCTTCTGCAACACTACAATGTTTCTTAAGCAAATTCAACAGCGGTGTTAAGTTATGAATCTGCATGCATGACCAAATCCCCACAAGCGCACCCATCTCCTTAAGCTTTTGAAAGAGACGATCCAACCCTGGACGAAAAATAATATCATATCGAAATTTACCATGACAAGGAATGAAATCTCCTTGTTTGATTTCTTTTTTCCTATCCTCGGGCCTTTGTCGATGAAGCAGAACACCATTGACATCCAACAACACAATATGGCCATGAGTAACATGGATAGCGTTGCCTCTTGAATACTTTGCAAATCACTTGTTTGCTCCCTTTCACATTTATCCGTTGCCACTATCTCGTTGCCTATCCCTTCATCATTTAATTGTACATCATCCTTACAAGATTCAGATATTGCATGCGCTGAAGAAATTGATTTCGGAACTGAAGCCAATAAAAATGATGATGAAAAAACTGAAGTGGCCCCCATGGTAACGATGTTTTGAGCTGCATTATTATCCATTTCCTGCATGAACTCTGTCATTCTGACATGTGGCACAAGAAATTGTCGCCAAACCCCTCTCTTACCTCATGCAATGCTGAAAATCCATGTTCTCAATTTTTCATTACATCTGCAAAATGATAATTAGCTGACCTTAAAATTATCAAGGTATATTATTTACCTGTGTGACCCATGTTTGAACTAAAAGCTTCATTAATCCTTGAGAATTTATTTTCTGTACAAATATAAAGAAATATACAAAAATGCCTTATGTTACACTCATTTACAACTATTCGTCACTCTAAGAACTCATTAACAATTCTTCTTCGCTATTACCTTCTGAGTGAGGCGAAGAAGGTCTAAGCCGCTTGTGAGATGGTTCAAGATCTTCTATCTTCTTGATGTTTCCATGGGTAATGGAGTGTGAATGTTCTGTACTCCTCGAGATAACTTCCGGTCTAATATCTGATTGAAGTTCGTCCTCAGACTCCGACATTGAACCAGATTCGTCTTCAGAGCTATCGCACTTATCTGGAGGGAACTTTCTCAAATACTCCTTTATGGATTCGTTGGGGTATCAGTTGAGAACCTATCTATCCACTTGTTCAGGTCCTCAACCATGGTCTTATCCTTTTCAACGGCAAACACACATGTATGCCGAAGGTAACACTCCTTCAAGACGGACCCCCTAGTGCAGTAGTCAAAAACCCACGCATCACTGTGAGGACCCCTGATCAAGTTGACGATGCTCCGTGCCGCTTGACTTGTAATGTTTGGATAACGTACATTGCCGAATACGTCACTCTCACCTATCGGTGTATCGGATGGAGGTTCAGGGCCGTTGGAGTGCAAACAGATGCCTGGCCAGTCATTTGGAAGTTTGAAATTGTTTGGCGCATTCCTAACAACCAAGTGAACAACCGAATCAATGCACTTCGGATCAGCATCATTCATATAAAATCCTGTCCAACGATGTTTATTCTCTTGGCAAAGGCGAAGGCAAAGTATCGGTGACATGAGCAAGAATCAAGAAATAAATACCTGAAAACGTAGATATCAGTCAAGAGTGCAAGTATGAATTCAATAATAAATACCTTCTTTGTACATGCTTGCACGGCTAAGTTTCTCCACCAAATCCTCTAGTCCTGTCTGTCGAAGGATTTTTTGACACCCGCCGATCCATCACGAACAATTGAAACGGTTTCCTACAAGCAGTGATGTACCCCATAAAGTCTCCGAATCAACAACAAACATCTGTAGGGCTTGTCGTGATTCGTAGCATCCTCCTTTATAAGGTTCAACTCGGTTCTCCGCTGCTGAAGGACTGCCATAAGAGAAGGCGTCATCGCAATGTTCTCCTTTTGGCGTTGGCGTGCAATAGATTCTTGCCCAGATCTTCCGATTGATTCACCCATTCGACAAGCATATCATCGTTTGTCACATGCAAATATTTGCTGACCTCTTCGTATGTTGAAGCCGAGGTCCAACCCAGTTTGTGGCAGTGTATTCCCAACCACTCCTTGAAGTGCCTGACCGTCTTCAACTCCATTGCCTTGAGATGAAAAGGAGAGGTGGGCTGCTGTTATTAATTGTAATTTGCCAATCACCAAATCAGCCAAGACTTCCATCTCCTCCATCGTTGTTCCATTTAAAGGCTTCAACCATGTGAGCTTGAAATCGTTGTCTACATCCTTTATAGATTGAACAGACTTAGCCTTCGGCGTCTTACTGGGTTTCTTTGCAGACTTCTCTGAGGGCTCCCTTCACTTGTCTGCTTCTTCTTCAGTGTTCCTTTTGCAAAGGATTCCATAATCCCCAACCATTTGGCAAAGATCCTATCCTCGGGACAAGAAATCAACATCATCAAAAGGATGTTTCCTTCCCGCCCACCTGGGCAAAATCAACTGCTACAATTTCTTCAACTCTCTGAAAAAAAGACAGATTAATATACCGGCGAGATAAATCCCGCCCAAACAATTTGCTTACCCGGTAGTCCGCAGATTGTGTATTCCCTGCGGTAGCTCTTTGTGGTCGCTGAAGAGATTCCCACACGGCTCGCGTGTGTTTGAACTTCTCCCATATTTTGCTGTTGTAGTGGTTGGTGTCTGCAGCGTCCCATTCCGCCGATAACTTATGGTACTGCTCGATTGTGAGATTCGGCTTCGCTAAAAACGCCGATCTTTTCGTCAGCTTCTCACGGGTATGCTCGGAAAGTTTTGTTGCCATCGTTCCTTTGTTGTGTTCGTCGAGAAGTCGTTGGGCTGCCGTTATTGTGTGCTGGCCACTAATGATGTAGTACTTGATGATTTTCTATTCTCCGTCTGAACCTTCCTCATTTGTTCGGTGTTGTGATCCACACTTTGTCAGCGCCTTTGTTTCTCTCGTAGTATGCGCACAAAACAGCATTATGTGGAACGGTGTAAGAATTGTCGTCCTTCATCTTCTCCATGAGCTCAGCTACACGTTCCTGTTGAGTGGCCTGTAATTGAAGTTTGGGTTGACGCTGCAATACTTAACCCTACAGGTAAATCCTATCATCCAACATCATTTCCTTGTGGCTTATTGCAGCATGGGATGCCACAGGTGCAGCTGACAAAACGATGATGATTTTCTTCTACGATCCGAATCAACATGTGTGATCCCCGATTGATGCTGTTCTAATGTTCTCGGCACACTCTTCCAGCTCCCGAAATTTCTAAGCAAATTGAACGTGATCTGTAAAGAACCTGAGACCAAGCCACCCTCTCAATCTCCTTATGATGTCGCTGTGTTCTTCTTCAATGTGAAGAGGGACGATTGCTCCACTTGTGATTTTCTGTATTGTGAAGCAATATCTCCTGACAATACACCTACTCGATGAGTCTGAAGATCTTCGAAGTAGACATCCAGTTGGATCCCCTCCATAGATGGGCTTTCGTTGAGTTGAAGAAGAACTCCAGGTCAACATCATTAGTGAACACGTGAACGTCATTATCCACAAGTCGACAAAACCACCCGAAATTAATGTTGTAACTGCGACCTCTGGATCCGAGAACGTGACATTGGATGGAACAAGGCATATGTGTCGAGCATCGTTCAATCTGGGTTCACAGCATGCTTTCGGATGCTTGACTAGCACACCCACTTTCCATTGTTTTGCTTGTCCATGCGATGTGACAGAGGTTAGTTTGACAGCAACCATGGTTGTTCCAATGCGCTTCCCGTTTAGTTTGAAATATGGCCAAGTTGATTCCAGAATCCCCCTGCCCATCTCTTCTCCTGCTCTCTCTTAATGTCACCTCAATTCCACATCTGAATACAAAAATGATTAGTTCAAGCACATATCCGAGTATAACAGATTTTATTTTAATTCTTACCCAGAATTTGACGACGACTCCATACTAATGACTCGATCTCCTTGTTTAATTAAATCGTCCTTCTGCAAAATAATACACTATGAATACAAATCATATAAAAACGCACACACACTTGTATAAACCCGAATATACAAAAATAATACACAGAGAGAAGTAGACGGAATTAACTGTCCAAAGCTCACATTTGTGCTAGTGCAAAAGAAAGATAACATTTCGTTTTAGAACCACCACAAATGTGAGCTCTGGACAGTTTTACATAGATTCTTAGCTGTTAAAGGTAAAATATTAGGAGCATAATTGTGGAGAGAATAAGGGTAGGAAGGTCTTAGTAAGCATGGAAGAAAAGGCTGTGAAGGAGGAAAATCCTTACCGAGAGGAAAAGGTGCGTAAGGAAAAGGAAAGAAAGGCTGTGAAGGAGGAAAATCCTTACCGAGAGGAAAAGGTGAGTAAGGAAAAGGAAGGAAAGGATGTGAAGGAGGAAAATCCTTACCGAGAGAAAAGGTGAGTAAAGAAAAGGAAAAGGAAAAGGAAATCTTGGAAAGGAAAAAGATGACGTGGCAAAAGGAAGGGTAGTTAAGGAGTAGTTAGGGCAAGGGAGAAGGGGTCTCCAAAAGGGTCTCCACAACAAGTTCTAACAGGAGAGAGGGGTCTCCATTTGAACTTCCAGCAAGAGATAGAGGTTCTCTACACTTTGTCTCTTGTATTCATGTTAGTAATGAAAGGTGCATATTTTAGATCTTGTGTGTATAAATGTGTACTCTCAATGAATGGATCTAAACAAGGCAATAGCCAAAATCCGTTCTTGCCCTTGACTTCGGAGACAGTCATTGTGGCTTTGAGAGAAGGAGTTTTAATATATGTAAATGTGGAGAGTTGAAGGAAAGAAAGTGTGTAACCTTTCCTAAATGTTAAGAAAAGGAAACCCGGTTAAATAGGAAAAGGTGGGATTTCCGGTTTTTCCTTTTAACATTTGGCGACCACGGAGGGATTTCGCCATTGCAGTGTTAGCATTCATTGAGAAAAGAGGCTAAAAAGATAAAATTCTCATTCTGAAAAAGGCTCAGAAGGTGTAAGAGCCCAATGTGTAAGGAGAAGGAATGAATGGAACCTTGGAGGAACCATCGTCCTGATCCAGCCTTAGCTGATCAAAGAAACCAAAGGCAGGCCAATAGAGTGGCTGCCCAACAGCAACCTGAAACTGACAAAAAATAGACGTCAAAAATATCCTTGGCAAGATAGTAGAGGATATTGCAGAAACAATACAAAAATCTGAGGCTGATCCAGAGAATTGGAGGCAATATCAAACAGCTGGTTTAGAGGAGACTGTGAGAGGAACGGAAGGAGTGCCTGTTCATAGACCAAGATTGCAAAGGAGAAGGATTTCCTGAGAACTCCCGAAGAGGAAGGAGGAAGGTGTAAGAGGAAATACACCAGAGCAAAAGATTATTACAAATATGGCACTTTTCCTGGGAATGTTTGGGGTACGGTGATGTATCCCACATTCTCTGCAGGAAAGAAAGAAAATCCGAAAAGGCACTTACAACAGTTTGAAGAGGTAGTAAAACTATATAAGGTGACGGATGCAGAAAGGCTGCTTATATTTCCACATACATTGAAAGGAAATGCCTCTGACTGGTATTATGATTTAGAAAAGGAAGTCAGAGAGGATTATCAGAAGGTTACTGATGCATTTAAGGAATATTTCAGAAAGGAGAATTGCCGAAGGAACATTTAGAGAAGTTAAGGATTATCCTTCAAGGCAAAACAGAAAAGATAGATGAATATACACACCGTTTTAAGAAACATGAGAAAAAGTGTAAGGCATATGTAAAGATGGATGCCTTATTGAATGGTATAAGTAAGGGTTGCTAAAAACCATATAGAGATCTAGCACTTACTATAATGAAAAGGATATAGAGGATCTCATTGATCAATTAAAAATATATGAGAAGAAGAGAAAGCAAATAGAAAGATTGCAGAAGGAAAGTTGAAAGTATATGGAAGAAAGGAAGAATCCTCTGATGAAGAGGAAGAGGAAGCTGATGTAGTAAGGTTCGTAAATTCCAATAGATGAGAAAACATTGCTCAAATGATGAAAACCTTAAAGGGAATGACAGTTAAGGGGAGATAAAGGCAAAGGTATGGTGCACTAAATGTAACAATCCTGGCATACAGTGGAGGAATGTAGGCTGCAACTGCCTACATGCCAAATCTGCAGAAAGGAAGACATGTAGCCCAAAACTGCAGACATTTCCTGAACCAGAATGTGGCTGGTATAGAGAGGAAAGGAGAATGGATGAATGTCCACCTCCTAAAAGGTTCCCACCTAACAGGAATCGTGGGAATGATAGGAATGATAATGCTATTCCTTATGAGAACAGGAACAATATGTATGGTAGAAGGAATGAAGTTCCTTATCAGAATAGGAACAATGGATATTATGAGAGAAAGAATGATGTTCCTTACGAAAACAGAGAGGATAGGTATATATGGAGAAAAAATGGTCCATACAATGGACAACAGAAGAATAGATCCTATACAGAAAGAAATGAAAATAATATAGAGGAGAAGCAAGACCTTATCAAGGTCAAAGAGGTAGAAATGATCAATATAATCATGTCAACAATAGACAAGGACCACAGGGTAGGTTTTCCTTCTTAGGTTTGTTATACATGTGGTGAAACAGGAATATCTCTAGGAATGTCCTAGGCGGAATGTACAACCTCCTACTTCCACCAGAATGACTAATGTACAGCCTACAACACGACTTATTCAAATAGAGGAGGAAAAGGATGAGTATCCATCCGTTACAAGGGCAGTTATAGCTCTTCAAAGGAATGAGAAGGAATCCTCTTATGATGAAGAAGGAAAGGTAGAAACTATTCCTAACAAGAAGGAGAGCTTGTTACAGGAAATGTAAGCAAGCAGGAGCAGGATCCTGACCAGAAAGGTCAGACTGATAACGAATCAGAAGGTATAGACAAAGTTGATATAGATAAAGGTGAACAAAGTTAAACTTTTTCATTATTACCATTACATGATAAAACAATGGACTCCATGTATCACCAAACTATAAATCAGGAGGTAAAGGTTACGCTTGGACAGTTGATATGGGTAGCTCCTTATATAAGAAAAACCAAATATTAAATGCAGTGAGCTTAGTTCAGCAAACACACCTTCGAGTGAAGTATATACAGTCTGTAAAATGGATAAGGAAGTACTGTATGAAGGTGATTATGATGGACAAGTTCCTTGCTGCACAGTATATGTGGGAAGAAATAAGTTAAAACGAGTGTTAATAGATGGAGGTTCAGGTGTGAATTTTTATTGAAGAAGGTGAATGTAAAAGGATGGGTTTAGGACCAATCCAACCTACTCCATTTAACCTTAAAATGGCTTATCAACAGAGTGTAAGGTCACTAAACATAATGAGAGGAGTCACTATTACAGTAAAAGGATTTAAATATAGGATATCCTTGCTTATCCTACAAAAAGAAGAAAAGGATACTATTTATACTATGTTCTTAGCCAGACTATGGATTAAGTCTGATAAGGTTATTCAGAATGGAAAGAACAGGAAAGATGATGTAGAAGAAGGAGAAGGAAAACCAGTGATCTGTAATCATACTAAAAGGTATGTTAAAAAGGAAATCCAACCTATTATTTTAGAAGGAGTGATTGGTTTAATGGCTAATAATCATGAAGAAGTAAAAATCCTGAAAGCATATCCTAACTTGAAGGTCTTAACAAATATTGACCTTCACGTATTGTTGAAAGGAGAAAACTGTTCAGCAAAAGGAAACAACAGACCTGGA